>JAVLUZ010000397.1:160401-305854 GCA_036768485.1 Mermis nigrescens | reverse complement strand
ACGACGAATAAATATCAGATGTAAACCACTTTACACCACTGTTGAGTGCAAACAAACTAGTGTATCACATTTGGTTTCTGGTTCATTTTAAGACTCGAGATTATGTCCAGACTCATAAGCCAGAACTTGGCAGAAAAAACTAAACAGAAACACGTTTAACTCCCCCATTTTTTAACTTTACACCTCCCGAAAAAGCTAAATATTGATGTAAACAAACGCAATTCGCTGTGACGCGTACCCCTTAGGAAGTTCTTCATTTTTATCCTACTCGACTTCTGCACAGAGAAAGTGGCGAACAAAAAATGTACAAACACGTATTTTCCACTGTCCACCACATTGTAAACTATTAAAATAAATTCGGTTCGAACCAGTTTGTTGCCCTTTGATTGTAGTACGTTTGTATGTGCCAAACTTATGTTCCACAAAAGATTTGATATGATTTACCAATCAAAATACGAAAAAACCTGTTTTTCCGCCCATTTTACATCTCAGATTTCGAACTTTACACCCCCATAAATAACACAATATTACGTTTTTTTAAACGCGGCTTGCTTTGATGTGTAGCCCTTAGAGGTTATCTTATTTCTATTTTATTCAATTCATCCCAACTCATAAGCGAAAAAGTTGGCAGAGAAATCTTGGACAAAACCTGTTTTTTACTCATCCACTAGAGTGTAAAGTTTAAACCTCTCGTACTAACTGCATATTGATTGTAGAAAAGTTTGCTGGTAAGCGAAGATAGCCCTTGATCCGTAGTAAATTTCAGTCAGAAAAAATTTCTTAAAACTCATAACCGGAGTTGTTGGCAGACATAGACAAGTCGAAAACTCGACCAAAATGTGTCTTTTCACCCCCAGATTTTCGCACTCTTTACACTCCCATTCGAGAACTAAGGCTAAATTCAAAAAAAACAAAGTGTCATCTGCAGAACCTAAACAGATGAATAAGTCAAATGAAGTGCATGGTTTTGCTAAAATAATTAAAAAAATGACAAGTTAGTATTCAGAAGACTTGAGCCCATTATTCTTTTTTAAATCCACATGCGAGAACGGATACGTCAGCCATCGCACCAACTCAACTCTCAGCCAAGATTTCAGTTTGATTATACTACATTGAAAAATATTCATCATTCTACTGAAGTTTAAGAATAGTGCATTTATGATAATAAAAATGATTATTTATTAAAGACGAGTCAAAAACCTCTGAAATAAGGAAAATCTGATCAAACAATATGCTATACGGAGTTATCTCTCGACATCAGAAAATAGATGTTTAATTCAAAGTTAACCTCTTCATACCTCAACAAACACTGCCTGTAGAAAAGATTAAAGGTCAGATTCGTTATTCTGACCTTACGGAGAACATTTTTTTTAAATTCATCATCCACGACGCTCTGGGCGGTAAAAAATTTTTCAGTGTAAAGTTTACACCTGCACTAATAAAGTAATATTGATTGTAAAGCAAAATAAATTTTGCCGTGTAGCGCTTAGGACGATGCACATTTAAAAGATAATTACCACGTTCTGTCTACCAAGTGGAGAATATGGCAGGAAAAAATATTTTTTTGTCCCAGCTCTTTACAATAAACCGGCTTTAAATTTGGAAATATTACTTTGAAAAAATAAAAATGGCTCCCCTAGATTTTATAACCGTCTACCTATTGAAGCAGATCAGACTGCATAGAATGCTAAAATTGCTTGAGCACATGAAAACAGTAAAACAACCGTCTAATTTACACACCTGTGCAAAAACTAATGAGTGTAAAGAAATTTTAAGACCAGATTCGTAACCTACTAAGATCATTTGAATTGGTGTAAACTTTACACACTTACGACTAGCTCGGTATTAAGTGTAAACAAAAAAAGAGTATCTTAGTTTTTTTATAATCTACCTTTTGAAAAAGCCGCGCCTCCCAGATGTGTGCCGTTATAGCTGTGAGGAGGGGGACATATGTTGGGGGTACCCAAGTATATTATAGGTACGCGCTTCTTATGATTTCCGACAATTTTGTGCGAAGAAATGATTAAATTTCTTTGACTTTAACAAAAATTTGGCGCTAGGCGCCGAAAAAATTTGTGAAATAAGGGCGGATACACGTCGATCTCCTGTATTTAAGCATTTGATGCGAGACATCGAAATTTTCAATTGAAAATAGAAGAAAACTATGCAAAAATAGCTGTTTCTCCTGTTAAAATTGTTGTGAAACCTACATAAACAGAAAATGGCTTCCAGGCCGCCAAAAAAGTAAATAAATGTCATTAAATGGCATCATCCGGCGCATAGCGCCGGAAAAATTTGAGAAATTCTGACGGTCGAAAATCATTGCAAATTGCATATCCATTCGTTATCTCGCCAAATATTTTTGGCCTATGGGGGCGGCCGCCCCCCCCGCCCCCTTAAATCCGATCGCCCTTGGTCATCTAATTCTGGTGTAATAGGTAATGACGGAAACTGCACTGCATTTTCCGATCCATGTAGCGAGCATGAGAATTATAACTCAGTCATCATATGAATATCAATTGGCACTTTGCTGTATGTAACTTGGTGTAACTGGGTACGCGCCTAAAACCATAAGGAGAGCCGATAGGTGAAAAACAGCTTGTGTACTGCAGATGCATTCTAAATAGTTGATATTCAATGGATATATTAAAGTTATTCAAATTTAATGTTAACCCTCGGCGCTTTTCAGCTTCGCCCTCGGCGCCGAGGCTCCAAAAACGCCGAGCCTTGCCGAGGCCTCGGTCCGATCACTGCCGTCAGGTCTCACTGAAATATGTGTCAGTCTGCGTAGAAGTGATAATTCAATATGTAGGTAATTTACTTCGAGAAATTTTAAGCAATAAAACAATCGATATGCTGACGCAATGATTAGAGGCTTAACGAATATGCTCGAGTTTCGGCAATCAATTTTTGCAATGCTTACTAATAAACAAAAATATATTAAGCAAAAAGTCGGTCGAAACGAAATAGTATTGCAACATTTTTTTCAAATTTCTGACAAAAATAACGATGCGACGCTGATATTTATCACGTTGCAGACAATTGACGATTTTCAGGTAAAGATGCATATCACCACGACTAACACGACGCGAACATATTATTTCCGTAATATATGTATGTAGCTGTGAAAGATAAGAAACGGTATTATTTTGCATGCAATTCAGAAAGAAATCTAAACGTAAAATACAACAACCTTCAACAAATATGCACAATGGAAGGAGGGGGGGAGACTTTTGAAAGGCATTCCCCTCAGGCGATTTTAAGCCAAAACCCACTGCTCCTCGAACCGTAAAAAAGTGAATTTCAAGTACATGTACCCATTTTTTCCAGCAATTTATTGTTCAATTCAATCATCGAGACACTTTTCTTTATTTTGTATATATTTGATATTACAGGTCTTCCTTTGTCCTTATTGCCATTTGTTTTCATGCAAATTTAGCCACAGATATAATACAACTAGGTAGTTAAGCATCAAAATTTGAAACTAACTTAATAATTAGGTACTCATTTGACCCCCACCCTCCTCAAAGAACTTTTGACCGTGTGCACGTGTGTCCGCCAATTATTTTTACCTTTGGCTTGTGACACATTGAAATTCAGAAAAACCCCGCCTATAAGACACTATCCAGTAATTCCCATGTGAACTATAAGTACCTTTAGTTGGTTTTAAAATAAAGCGCATACGGCAGACGAAAGGGTGCAAATTTTGAATACGAAACGAATAACGAGTTCCTAACGAACTAGGTTAGCGTGTAATAGAATAAAGTTATGCTTAAATAATATTCGCAAGAACAGTCAACAATAGTTTTAATGATGTTTAATCGTATCATGCGGCTCAAATACCAAAGCCTCCTTGAGGCGGCATCGGGCCCATAAATCCAGGGGCGCCATACGGATTTTGGGCAAAGGGCACCGTTCCCGGGCCGGGTGCGAATGGAGGCTGACCTGGGGGGACCATGGGCGCACCGCCCGCAGTCGGCGCCATACCAGGGTAGGTTAGCATGAGATTTTGAGCTGAAATTTAATGCAAATTAGCATATGTAGATGCGTAAGGTCAGGGTTGACAAATTCCAGAGGTCAATACAAATGTAGAAATTGATCAAAATTGACCAATCAAGGTTCTGATTTTCAAACCATTTTGATGCAAGTCTGGGCGCTTGAGGACATATAATATAATTAATAATCCGGAAAACCTTTTCAAATTACTACAGCTTTTATCCTGAAAAGTAATGCTGCGAATGTGCCTCAAGCTTAAAATCGCCTGACCGTTCATCCTTGTCTATGTCCTCAGCGAGTAACACCATTTACCATATCTGGGCGTGAGGGGGGGTTTGGGGGTATGCAACCCCAGAAACCAAAATACCTCCTCCCAGAATTCATTTTTTCGCAATTTTTTTGATGCCAATGGATAGTGTTCGATGAGAAACGTTGAAAAACGGTGCTTTTTCGCCATACCACCATTTTAAAGGCCATTTTTGACCTTTGAAAAATCTTGCACCCCCAGAACTTCGATGTCGCCCATCCTATGCTCTTTACCCCACCTCGGACGTGGGGGGAAGTTCGGGGGGTATGCACTCCCCCCGAAGAAACCAAAATACCCCTGAATTTTGTGTTGTTATTTTCGCAATTTTTTGATGCCAATGGATAGTACTCGATGAGAAACGTTGAAAAACGGTGTTTTTCGCCATAACCACCATTTTTGGGCCATTTTTTGACCTTTGAAAAACCTTGCACCCCAGAATTTTGGTCCTGCCCACGTATGCTCCATACCCTCCCTACTCGTCTTTGCACGCATGATAGAGACATACCCGAACTGATCGCCACAGTGCCCACAAACGGTGAAGAGGTTGCAAGCTCTTGTGTTTCAAGTCAGAAATACATAAAAATTTGATCTAAGAACGAATTCGCACAAATGACTTGATCGCGCAAACTGTTAACAAGCATACTGTATAACAAATGTAATTATGCACTTACGTTTTGGATAAAATTTAAGCTGACGACACAGAAGTTCGGCGTCTTTTTGCACGTTCCCTTCTGCTGTGACCCCTCCAAAAGTATCCGAATACAAAAGACTACATAGTCTTGCATACCTTTGTCTTATTTTCCGGGATTTTCGGTTTTTCTCCCGAAATGTATGGATCCTACTAAATTATATTGGCACGCATTTGCACTGTCTAGGCATCGTCGACAGTCAGTTACACTACGTTACAGTAAATCCACTTACGATACATCATGCTGCCCTGCTGACTCTGCTGCTCTCCATGTTCATCTTTTCGCTGAGCTTCTAATTCGGTCAATCGGCTGATCTGCAATAGACACGGGAAGTAGCACTTGTCGTTTTTGGATAAACTGAGTTAAATCAGCCATATGGTGCATCACTACAAGCAGGGCCGTATTTAGGGGAGGGCGGCCGCCACCCCAACCTTGGCCTGAAATAATTTTGAGAGGTAGGATAATGCAAGGAAAGATGGAAAAATAGCACGCCTCCGACGTAAAATCTTTAGAATTTTCGGATTTCCCAAAATTTTGGCTGAAACACGACCAAAAATAGACGCTTTTTAGTAGCCTTATGAGCAAGGAAAATTTTTTTGAAAAGTTCGAATTTTACGATCCTAATGGATAGAGCTTGTCATAAAATGTCTAAAAATGCAGTTTTTACGAGCTATTTCGACGAATTCTCCGAGTTATAGACCAATTTATGTTTAGTCCGCCCCCCCGACCGATCCCTGGATATGAGCCTGACTACAAGTACACTGAATTTTAGGGCTTACGGACTCTTTGAAGTTTGTACCGGTTTATTAATTTTCTGTCATATTGCACTTATTTGAAACTTATGTATAGCTCTAGAAAGCTGAATTTTTAAAATTAGTCAAACTAACAATTAGATTTCTTCCTCCTTCAGTCTAGAGTAGAGCAGAGAGTATTCAAATTAATACCCAAAAAATTATCTAACGTTTATATTGAACTTGAGCCGAAATTAGGGTCGATTTGTACTCAAAAATCGACTCGAAATGATGCGACGCACATGGTAGAGCATAAATCTATTAGAAAGTAATTTTCTTATACATAGTGGCCTATAAAAAAGGCTACATCCCGATTCAACAGGTCATAACTTCAGTTGATGTGAAGATAAAACTTTAAGACTGACTGCATCAGATAGATAAAAGTGTCTTCTTTCGAACCGTGTAAAAAAATTTGGCCAGATGCCAACGGTTGGGGCGCTACGGCATATTCGTTTAAGTTTAACTTTGTTAAAACCGCTGAGTTTCTGGATTGTATCACGTGACTGCGTTTATAGGTGACCTTTCTTGACACTTTTGACAGCATATTTGGTCACAAAAATTCATTAGCCCTAATTTTTAAACCCTTAGAGTATGTGCACATCCTACTAAGTGCGAAAATTTCGGGATATTGTCGGAAGAGGGTGCAAATTTGTGGCAGGACGAATGATGCTATTGGACGTTTAAAAAATATTACAGTAGGATGTAAACGAATTGATAGAACCGCTGACATCTAGCCAAAATTTTTTGCATGGTTTGGAAGAAACTTTCATCTAATACGCATCTACAGTCTTAAATTTTTTGTCACACATCAGCCGAAGTTATGACCTGTTAAATTAGAATGTAGCCTTTTCATGGACCATCCTGTATAATTTCACTGCTACTTTCGCTCATTTGAAAGATATTCGAATAAAACTCAATGTGTAAACTCAATTAGTCCAGTAAAATCTGCACCTTGGTATTAAATTCCCGCAACACTTGAACTAAATAGGGCATGGCGTAGTCCATGATTTTGTGCTTCCAGGCCAACTCCAGAATTACGTCCGGGTGCAATAGATCGTAACATTGATACAACGCGGCGCCAAAACAGTCGAATAATTTTTCGTTTAAAAAGAAATCAATTAACTCCTCAGCTATTTCGGGCTGCTTAGATTCAGCCGCGTATTCCATAGCATCCTGAAACAATTTTAATAGATTTATATTGGTTGCTTCGCCTCAAATCCTCAGCTTTTTTCGATTCTATATTACGATAGGAATCATTTAAGAACATATTTGACTCATTCGATTAATTCATTGGTTGTCCTTATCTCTGAAAATAGCCTATTAAACATAGCACATAACATTAGATTGTATAAAATTTTAGTAAGGAAGCATATGCACATGTAACGGCTCGAAATTTTGGATAAGGGGTTTTCGGTCATTTTAAGGCGGCGAGGGGGGTAAAAGCGAGTCCTCAAATAAAAGACCTAAAAACGGCCAATAAATTCAATTTTTCAAAAATCGGGGCTGGGCGCCAAAAATTATCATGATTTTGGAGGGAATGGGAGACGACTAACTTCGGGTAGGGATCCCCCATCCCCTGTTACATGCGTGCAAGCAAGTCCATGTGCTTATAGAATCCAGTACTATGTAAGTCTAAGGAAATGGTAGATATGACATATACACGATTTTTATTTATTATTTTACTTTTTCCAGTTGAGAGGCAGCCTAGCACCGGTGCCGCTAGGTTGCAGTGACAGGTAGAGGATTAAAGGCATGAGACTGTAGCAACCTAGTTCCTCTCTGATGACTTTGACTGTTTATATGATTTTTTTCTGTGTGGCATATTTTTTCTGTATTTACTCCTCCTTACTTCTTCACTCTTGCGCTGCGCCACATAAAGAACTGCGATTTCCTATTATGTACTTCATTTAAGATACATTTGTATAATACTTATCGCGTCCTTTTAGTTTCTTTCATACTAACAGCACGCTTATTTATCTATTTATTTATTTATCTATCCATCTGTTTATTTTAGATTTATTTTATTTCATTTTTTCCTTCTTTTTTAATATTTATATATGTACCTCCTTTGTTTCAAATTTTATACGTTTGTTTTCCATTCTTGCTTGTCTGCCTGCCCTTTTTGTCGTTCTTCTTTTTTATTTTAGCGACGACTTCCTATTATATTATACGTATAATAGAGATTCGTTTAAAAATTCTAATCCGCTAATCTTGCTTTTTAATATGCATATTTCTTCCTTCAAGATTTCTTTAAGTGTTACGTGTCCCTTAAGGTAGTACTTTTCGTTTATAACTAAATACACGTACCATGTATGTTTTATTAGCAAGCCCGCCTCTCGATTACCTTGTATAATTTATCCTTTTTGCACAATTCCACAGACTGTTTCCACCTATTGTTGCCCCTAAATAAATAAGCGCTGATTCGACGGAATTCGACCAATTCGTGTTTCTCCAACTGCTGAGCTAATGCGATGTTATCGAAGTTGTCAAATGCATCAATCGATGTTTTAAGACCTTTCGAAACAAAGTTGAGGAGAGAATATCCGGTTCAAATTCAGAAATAAAATGAAACAATACTGAAAAAACTAGATAAGGTTAATGAAGATAATCTAAACGAATAAACAAACAATCTAAAAGCTGAACAGCTAAATTACTAGACTATAAACGCGGATGTAAGAACAAACGACTAAGCAAAGCATATCAAATCGCAGAAGCTAGCATTTTTGAAAAATCTAGCCAAAGTAGATCTTCTCACTTGATAATCCTGCTCTTCGATTAGCAACTGATTCAAAGCCTCATTGATCGCCTTGTTGTTCAAATTCTGCACAGCTCTTAAATAGGGCTTAATCAATGGTAAATGATTTAGTTTGCTAAATAAATTGACAGTGCGCGTGTGATCCAAGCGAGGAGCTAAAACGATCAGCAGATCGTTCAGAAGCATTGGCTTAAAGTCCAAGTAAAATTGCATGGCTTTGTAATATAATTCGATATTGGCCACTTTAGTCACAACCTATAATAAATATCTAGAATAAAATCATTTTGAATAATTATTATAGGATAATTCTTGCAGTAATTTCAGTATCGGATCCGAACCACACATACGTACATACGTATGTATAAGCATATATTAAGAATTGAAAATGTATTATCCCTGCTTAACAATCGCAAAAATCGAGTGTGCAACAGGTTTTTTTGTGCAAGGTCTGTTTGTACGTGTACAAAGATGGTCCCCAAAAGCCTTTGTACATTTTGTACACTTAAATTTTTGGATACTATAATATAATACAGTAGTGATTTTAGTGTGGTAAAAGCAGAGTTATTCGACCTTTGGTACCTAGTGTATTTCAGCTAATTTCTGGGTCTCTAAGGGCAAAAATCACTAAGACGGCGCGAAGCGCCGAAAAATTAGGCATTTTTCCTTTTGAAATACAAATTCTTGCCATTATAAAGATATATAGAACACACAATTACTCATTGCGCCGAAAATTTTGGCGAATTTTAGACCTTTTTTGCAATTTTTGCCTTCCCAAAAATCTTTGTATATGTACAAAGACAGTACCGAAAAGTCTTTATGACATCGGGAAAAATCTTTGCCGAGTACAAAAAAAACACTGGTATGCAAAACGCGTTGTGTATCGATAAACATTACGAGAAAAGTTTTGAGCTCAATCGGATAAGTGAACCTTCGATATCATACAAAATCAGAATTCTTTCAATAACACTGTGAAATGTGTCGCACAGACTATTTAACTTGAAAAATATGCATAAAAATTACCAAAAACAGGCGTCTAATTGACTTTCGATTTATGAAAAGCCTTGTTATTAAGAGTACTAATTCACTATGGGAAAATTTCTTATTTCGCGAAAAACAAGCTATTTCATGAAAATTTTACAGTTCTTTGCTTTGAAACAACATCTCGTGTGAATAAAAACTTATTAAAAACAATATTATAAATTTAAATGTTTTGAGATAACAATCTATGTAGTTTGTGATGAGTCAAAAGCATCTTGTACTGGGAAATTACTTATATATCCACTGAGAATAATGGGGCATTTAACGACTTATGCATGTCTTCAGGGTTACTTTTAGATGCAAGATTCAAAAATTTGATTTTTCGTCTTACAAAGCAATCTCAAAGCTAGGAAACTTCAGTGTATATTTTCCATTGCTCCACTTTTGTCAATTATTGTCGTAATTATAATCTTTTAACACCATTTGGTAAAAATGGAAGACAGAAGCTTGGAACAGATAAAATCATACACTTGCTTATTAATCTGAAAAACTTTTCAGCTTCTTTTTCAACACGACACGATGAACTTTACGCATGAAACTCGACTAAGAAAGCTAAAACAACTTGTACTACAAAATTAGAAATATTACATAAATTGTAATATGCCGATTAGATCTTGTAATAAGCACCACTGCGCTTACAAATTCAATGCAACATCAAGATAAATTAGTCAATTTTATCTTTGAACGCAAAAAAGTGCAAAGCTATTCAATAGTACCCTTATTTTTGCATAAAATCTTTAAAATAGTAGAAATAGATACAAAAGATATTTGAATCTGCACAAAGATGCTTAGATTATAGAAAGATTGATTTTGGAGTGTTTAATACTTGAAGCTAAAAACAGTATAATAGCGATCGAAAATTTATTGAAATTTCCTGGAAAAGAATTAAAAAAACGTTAAAATTACTATCACTTTTACCCCACAAAGTATTTTAATATTGTATAGAGATGGCTATGAAAATGAATGCACAAGGCAAAATCGATTTTGGGCAAAAACTTGCATTTTTTGGCCATTTTAGGTACCTTTTTCGCGATTTTCGGCCAAAAATTTGTGGTCATTCACCCCCCCCCCCTAAAAATGACCGAAAACCATAGTGTAGCAATGGGCTTTGAGGAATTCGTCGCCCAAGGTTGGACGTCCTCCCCCAGCCCCCCCCCCAAAGTCAGAAAATTTTGACCCACCTCCCTTATTTTTGGCGAAGACTTGCACGTTTTGGCTACTTTTTTTGTCTTTTTGCCACTTTTGGCCAAAAATCGGAGCCTCCTACCCCCTCCCGTAAAAATGGCCGAGAAACATACATGTAACAGTGGGCGATCCCCCACCCACGCTTGTACGCCACTCCCCCCAAAGTCAAACTTTTGACCACATTCCCATCCATTTTTAGCGAAAACTTGCGCTTTTTGGCTATTTTCAGGAGTTTTTGCCAGTTTTGGTCTTAAATTGGAGTCGTTTACCCCTTCGTCTAAAAATGACGGCCAGAGACTCCCCACCCAAAATTTCCAGCCGTTTAATGTATGCCGAAGACTCCCTCTCCCGAAATGTTGAGCTGTTACATGCATGTTTTATAGTGATAAATTAACGATTTACTCTTGCTTACATTCAAAAATACTGAATCACTTCACGAAATTTTATTCGTTAAGTGCGTTTTTACCACAGTAAAGATTAAGTTCAAAAAATTCAAGAGTTATTCACCAAAAATCGTCTGACAGTGGCTCGAGTCTTGGACCCTGAGGGGGTGATACCCCCTCACCTCTCTATGGGAATGTGTGCTATGTATGTTACTATTTTTTGCATCCCTCTGTACACTATAGTCACTGTCTGCGCCTCGTCTATGAATAATGTTATGTACATAGGGTGAGGAAGCGGGTCAAGATGCCAAAATGCATCACAGTCGGTTTAGCGCCCGTGTTTTTTGTTTTGAATCAAAATATGTAAGTATGTAAGCAGTACCTAGGGCCGTTGGCCGAAAAATTTTTGAAACGTAAGATAATGAATGAAAAGATTGAAAAATTGCATGTCTGTGACGTACAATCTTCAAATTTTCGGCGTTTTGCGCCAGATGTAAAGTATGTTACATAATTTTGGATAGGGTGCGACAAAAAAAACGACACCATTGCCGTTCGAGCAAGACAAAAAATTTTATTAAAAGTTCGAATCTTATGATCTCAATGGGTAGAGCAGGTCGAAAAACATCGAAAAATGCGGTTTTTGCGAGCTATCCCGACGAATTTTCCGCGATGTAGACCAATTTCTACTGGGTTTACCTCCCCTTGGCCTAATTCTGTGTATCGGTCAGTCAATCCTATAACATAAACGTCTCCACCTACCTTCACTCAGAGATGATCGGATCTTGATTGAAGAAAGCATAGTAAATTCTATTCAGTCAAATATCACAAAACCGAACGAAGTCATTCATGTATGCATCTAATATAGTAATATATTTAATATATATCATCTAATATAACGATAGCGCTTAAGAACGTATGCCATCTTGTCCAGACACATTTTGGGAGGGGGACCAACACCAATTTTGGGGGGAGATTAAGCCCAAAAAGCAAAAAATAGCACAAAATAACGTTTAAAAAGTCCTATTTTTCCGGTTTTTCTCGAATATGGGGGGTCCGAACCCCCCATTCCCCCCAAGAGATACGAACCTGATTTTATACATTTCATATAAATTATTATAAAAAAGTTAGAGCTATTCTAAATCGATCAGACCTCTTTGAAATGCTGCTCTCGCCACGCCTCGGTTGGATGTTGCATCATCGTGACGCAAGCATTATCGAACTCTTCATATTTATCATACAAAAACACCAGCTCAGCCCACAAATGCGCCTGTTCAGCCGCCCTCAACACTTTGGGTATATTGACTCGAGACCAGAACAATTCCAAATGCTCGCGCATTTTTTCCGGCTTGTACTTCGAGTACAAGATGGCCAGTTCAGTGAACATACCCATGTGTGCCCTTTCTAAGCCCAAAGTAAGCGAAAGGTGAAATGGGCATACATGATCCTGGGAGGGGAGCTTGGTGGGGGGAAGGAGTTAAAACCCTCCCCAGAATTCGCGATTGCCCGAGAGTTTTAAAAATTTCCAAAAAAAGGAGAAAAGGTGCCGTTTTAAGCGTTTTCAGTTATCTGTATATATTTGTTCAAAAGTGCCAAATTTTGAGCGCTCCGCACCATTCACTCATTTTTTGACTATATTTTATTCAATTTGTTTGAATTTTTTTAAATTTTTCAAAGAGAATTTTTCAGGTTTCCACGCTCTAGTCCGATAGAGCATCGTTAGAAACGCCAAAAAACGAAGTTTTTTCACTCGCATCAACAATTTTTATGACCAAAAAAGACACTCTAAAATTTCAACCCCCCTTCCTCAGAATTCCCATGATATGCATGTCTGAAAATGAGACAAACAGGTATTATGTAGCTGGCCTTTTAGAAGAAGGACTATAATTTTGGAGGCAGATAGCTAAAGAACTACTAGTAGATATACAAATATAATGGTTTTTTGAGCGTTTATCAGCAAGGTCTATACACCAGAGAAGAAAAAATTTGTAAAATCTCAAACAAAGCTAACTTAATTTCGATCAAAGTCAAAAAGTAAGTTACATATGTATATAAAATAGCTTTACATATGATTTCTAATTATTTTATGTCCAAAAAATTAACTAAATTTCTAAATATTAGGCTAAAAAGTGTGCTAAAATCTATTGTGGCTTTCAGATGCGCTTCAAAAATCTTAATTTTTTGGGGAACCCTTGTACTACGTATCTGGGGACGAATAGCTAAAAAATACGTCAACTAAGACTTTTGGCGTTAGACGCCATGATATAAAACAAGATTTCCCTATAAGCCATATCTAGACTTGTTTAGATTGATGCGCATTATGTGTGCAAAAACAAGTTCGATCGCTCTACGCAAGTTGGACTTAAGGAACAAGCATATATGTACTTTAGTATTTTTCAAACTTTTCATATTCTGAAAAAGCGTTAGTTTGCATACCCAAAGCAGCTTCTAATAAATTGATCAATTCCTCAAAATATCCTCGATCCTGATAATTATTGATCAATTCTTCAAGCTCATCGGCGTGCACAACGATGTGTAAACCACACATCTGAGCTAATCTGAATTCTTGCGCATCAACGCAAGCGAAGCATACCTTTAAAAATGAAGTGGAAATAAAACAAAGAACTGCCTTTCAAATCTGTTATTTTATGTTTAAATATGCCTAATTCGTTACTCTAGCGAGGGCAACAAATTCATTAATTTCCGAATTTTTATTTATATTTTTACTTTATTCTATTTTATTGTATTTTTCATAGATTTATCACTACTGTCTAAAAGGACAGTGTTTTCATTTATGCCATTTGACCAAAACCGATTACTTTAAACATAAAACAGCATCAAATGAGGTCTAACGATGTAATTTCAAGTACACATACTTATGTATTTTTCGAGCAGTAGACCGTTCAAATCATTCACACAGACATATTTTCTTTTCTTAATTTGTATCGATTTGATGTTACAGGTCATTCAATCGTCCTTATTGTTATTTTCGTCAAATTTAACTATAAATATCCAGGAAAATCAAATACGACTAATTAAGTACAAACAAATTGGCATTAAATAGTTATGTACAAAAATTACCCATTTACCCCCCAGAGCTTTTGAGCGTGTGCACTGTGCATGTATGGAAACCTCCAAAAAAAGTTTTTATGTAAATGTCATCCTTTGACATATACCTGATCAATTTATTCATTCGGCCTGCAAACCAAGTGATATACATTAGAACTTATTCGTATAATTAACCTCTTTCCATGTCTTGGTCGAGTTAGCTTTTCGGGCTGCGTCCACAGCGCCTTGATATTCTCCCAATCGAACCATTGTTATGGCTAATTTGGCGAAATTCGAAACGTTATTAAACAATAACTTGGCTGCGTCAAACATGCCATTTTCGAAACAACGTTCGCCGACCTTCAATAGGTTTAAGAAAATTATAAATTGAATTAGCTACAGTAAAATATTACGGTATTTGATTAGGAAAATAAAATGTACGTCGTTGAATGCCGACAAGAATACTAGACTTCCGTACGATAATGCTATTTGGGGACCTTAATTAACTTAATTAATTAAGTTAATAAATTGATAAATTAGCTTAATTAGCCTTAACCTTAACATTGAAGACCTTAACCTTAACCTTATCCTTAATTAAGAAATTTTGCACAAGCCCATAGTCATGGCCTCAAAAAAGTACCCAGTTTCCACTTTTTCACCAGTAGCTCCCGAACTGAAAGCTCCGTGCCGGATTTTTTTGCATTCCGTAATCGAAACTACTCCTCAGCTACATAAGCCGGTACAAAATAAAATCCGATCATCTATTCCTTTTTAGCACTTTAAAAAATTTGCGGAAATGAAGAAAGCCACTTTTTCCTAAAAAAACCACGTTGTCCTCCAAAAAATCCACCATCAAATTGCCCTGGAATTGATAATGTGATACGATTTCGTACTTTTCAGTGAAAGCCAACCTTTTCTCACGATTGACAACTGGTTTGCGCCATCAGCGTGCACAAATGAAATAATCTTGTAAAAGTCCCAAAAAATCGATAAAATACGGTGCGGGTTTTTTACAGGTCAATAGATTCTTTTTAGGTTATGTACATTTAATTTTTAAGCCTTAAATTCGTCCTGATATCCCAACTATTTTTTTGCAAACCATAAGCAGGTAAACGTAACGTAGGCTTATTTATACCACAAAATCGCTGTCTAGCACAATTCTGCACAAAATTCTGCACAAGAGGGTTTTATTAAAAGGACAAATGGGGGTTTTTAGCTTTGACTTTCGAGGCATATTGTAGCTGACTAGTTGACTAGTCCACCAAGCGTAGAAATTTTTTTAAATTTGTAGCCCTGATGGGGTCCTAACATAAAATGAGCATCGAATCTAGTCACGCTACTGTTTTGAAATCGTAGTAGTTTCAAAACAGTATCACCATACACACGGAGTAGAATAAATGCCGCCAAATTATGGATCGCACTACTTTTATGGATGCTGAGATATGAGTGGAGATTTTTAGAGACCAATTTTGAATGAATTTTTTAGAAGCCATGACTATACATGAACTTGGGGAGGGATTTCTACCCCAGAAAGATTTATACAACAATGCTAATTTATACAATAATTTATAACGGTGCTACATTTTTTATCTACATATACAACAGTACATAAATACGTGATCAAACAACGCTATCCTGCCTCAGATCGGCTAGTTCTGTTTCGGTATTATGCTTAACTGCCCCTGCACGAGTCAAAAATAAAAGGGTTGAATTGTATAAAATCATTTAAAACTTAACATTTAGATGTCACGTCAGATAATTTTAAATTGCACTATGGTGCAATTATTGTATAAATATTTTTAATAATTTTTCAATATTTTTATTATTAAAATTTAAATAATTATAAAACAAGATAAAGTTTTATTTAAAGCGTTTCAAATCAAATAATTTCCAATAAGGTTCATATTTTTATCATTATTTTTCAATTCACATCAACATAAGCTTAAAAAATCGTAACTTTTTTCCATAATCGAACTACGTACACAAATTGTCAAGCAACACTATCCTAACTCGTATCATCAATCTAATTATTTTGTAAATTGCAAACAAAACACACATATACATACAAAAAATATTGAAATATTCTCAACCATGTTAAATCGTATGTACCTGCAGAATTTGAGCATGATTCGGTCCAGAGATAAACTCTTCCAAGTCGGCTAATCGATTAGTTTTTGCCAGAGCATAGACCAGTTCAGTTTCGATATAAGATTCTCTTGATTTCTTCCGTGCCATGCGCAAATAACGGACTAAATCTTCCCAGTGGTCTACAAAACAAGAGACGCGATTTGTAACCACGGATGCACACTATGATTGGTCTGGGTTGGGGTCATTCAGTGGGCTTATTTGAATTAAAATAAGCTTTGAAGTAATATAAATGCTAAAAGAGCATAGAAACTGTATTAAACTACAGTTTCTCGACAATTTCAAGCACTTTTGAAGAAAATTTTCAATTGTTTCAATTCCCGTCCATTTCAGACCTCCATTTTGCCTTTTTGTCTGACGAAATAATTAAGCTCCAAACCAACACGAGCAGTGCTTTCAGAAATTAGCGCAGAATTAATATAGAAGCAGACAGAGGCGGTAGTTCTCCCGATGGCCCAACGTTAGTTTGCAAAATCAAAATATGTGATGTATGTAGCTTACTTGGCGATCAAATATGCAAAAATGCAATAACTAGATACGCAAATATGCAATAATTAAATCTGCAAATACGCAAATTAAATATGCACAAATATGCAGTACTTAAATATGCAAATATTTTAATTAAACACAGCGTGTCCCACATCGACACTTCGTTATTCAAAATAACTTTTCCGGTCTGTCATATTTTGGTGAAATTTTAAGGCGATATAAAGCGAAAAGTTAAATCTTATTGCGTTCTATTTTTAGGCAGCCTAAGTCGTTATTTTTTAGTCTATCGAAATTATTATGGCGTATTATGTTCGCGAGCATTAAATGGGACAAGGATCTCCAAACATCGCTTGGCCTCCTTGATTACCGGATTTGACACCCTGTGATTTTTTCTGCGAGGCTTTATCAAGTCAAAAGTCTACACAAAACGACTAACGAACATTTGCAAGTTGAATGGACGCATTATTGATGCTTTTCAGCAAGTTACTGGCTGAAATGAGAATGAAGGTTTGATCCTGTTCAACATTGAAGAGAATAATGGTGATAACGCTGAACTCTATAGCTTGGAAAGGCTGCTATAAAAAGAATTTGTCGAAAAAGTATGTTAGTTTAATTATGTTGTGGTAAAGTTTTGTTCAATTTGGTCAAAAATTACAAATACGGCAATAAAAAGTAGACTGTCGATAGATACATATGTGGGACACCCTGTATACAGTGTTTTTTGTACAAGGTCCGTTTGTACATGCACAAAGATGGTCCCCAAAAGTCTTTGTACATACATTTTGTACACACAAATTTTTGGGTACTATAATATGGCACAAGAGCGATTTTAGTGTGGTAAAAACAGAGTTGTTCGACTTTTGGTAGTGTATTTTAGCTAATTTCTGGGTCTCTAAGGGCAAAAATCACTAATAAGCATCTTAAAACGGCGCGAAGCGCCGAAAAATCTTGACATTTTGCCTTTTGAAATGCAATTTCTGCCATTATAAAGATTATATAGAACACATAATTACTCATTTTTTAAAAATTTTTTGCGAATTTTAGATCCTTTTTTGCAATTTTTGTCTTGCCAAAAAATGGCTTTTTTTCTTCCCAAAAGACGGTCCCGAAAAGTCTTTGTACATCGGTAAAAATCGTTGCCGAGTACAAAAAAACAACACTGCCTGTATATGAATAAAAAAATGCAATAATTATGAGCATCTACTTTTTAGGCCCCGGCAGAGCTATAATAAAAATGTTGATTTTTTAAAGTGGATCATTGCACATCCGACAACATTAGCTAAAATACACTACCAAAAGTCGAACAACTCTGTTTTTACCACACCGAAATCGCTACTGTACTATGTTATAGTACTCAAAAATTTGTGTGTACAAAATCAACAAAGATTTTTGGGAAGACAAAAACTGTAAAAAGGAGTAAAATTCCAAAAAATTTTCGGCGCTTCGCGCAGAAATGAGTAATTGTTTGTTTTATATATGTTTAAGATGGCAGAATTCGCATTTAGAATGGAAAAATGTCAAATTTTTTGGCGCTTCGCGCCGTTTCGAGACAATTTTTAGTAATTTTTGGCGTCAGAAACCCAGAAATTAGCTAAAATACACTACCAACGATCGAAAACCCTTTCTTTCCACACTAAAATCGCTACTGTACTATATTATAGTACACACAAATTCGCATGTACAAAATGTATAAAGACTTTTGGGGACCATCTTCGACAAAGCCCTATTGGACATACATGTTAATCCACGTTGAGTAAAACCTCATTTGTTGATGATGGATGATCCGTATTATGTATAATTTGCATGTTGCACACGAACTTTCTTCAAAACTTGTGTTGAAAAAAAGCAAATGCACTAAGATGATAACTCAATTTGTTATTTACCAGTTTCACTGCATTTTTGGGCTACTTCCATGTAAGCCGTTGGATCATCAGCTTTTATGAAGGAATCTACTGCTTCTTTGACCATGTTTTCACGCAATTGAGCTTTGGCCAGCGAAGACCAGACGCCTGGTTCATTGCATCGTTCAGCAAATTCGTAAGCTCGGTCCAAATTATTAATATTGTCGATTAAAACCTATCCAAAAAGATGCGAAATTGCTAAATCGATTGGCATTTAAAGATTAACCGGCTTTATGTATTACACATACTTTCATAAGGCGGGCATTTACACTTATTTCTAATAAAAAATTATCATTCTTAAGCATTGTTAAGGATTGGTAGGTTTATGTTATAAAATAGGACGTCACAGAATTTGGTCTTACCATTTTTATTAAAAACTTGGCTTTGAGCTAAATAGAATGTAATGACGATATTCGGCGCGAAGTGCCACAAATTTTTAAAAAATTTTTCTGATAATTACTCAAAAAAAGCCTTAAAATTACTATCACTTTGCCCCCGAAAAGTCTGTGCACATTGTATTAAAACGGCTCCTAAAATCTTTGTACGAGCTTCATTAACGTTTTTCCTGCTGTTTTCAAAGAAAAAATGGGAGACAGCTTAAAGACATGCAATGGTACGACTGGCCTGGGAGCGAAGGTAAAAAAATGTGACAAAATTGTGAAAAATCAGTACAATTTATAGCTAATTTTTAGAAATACATATGACGATTCAGAGGGAAGAAAACTATTTTGCAGAGGGTAAAAACTGAAAACCCTCATGCGCAGTAGCTTCGCCAAACCTTCGAATAGACCGATACCACTAAAGTTTAGAACAATAAAACTGCATGATAATAACAAATAGAGATAATACATCAGCATTACTGTAGCTACTAATTTCATGTCCGCACCTGTATAGCAGAAGTGTTGACTTCAAATTTTTTGAAGATGGCGAAAGCTTCTTCGTAAAGCTCCGACGCAATGGCAATGTTAGCTATATCCGGAGCATCATAATTTTCCAAGCGTGTTATATACTCCATAACGCGCGTCCTATCCGCTTTTACAGCCGTCAAAATTAGCAAATTTTGCAAATTTCTATGTTCGCTAAATGCGCTTGTGTCCAAAACGATCTTTTCTAGCAATTCAATGAGTTCGTTGGGCAAATCGGCAGCCTAGCGACAATAAAAGTATCAACCACACACATGCATAGCATAGGAATTCTGGGGGAAATTGAAATTCTTAAAGTGGCTTTTTTGGGCTTAAAAGTCGTGAAGACGCGTCAAAAACATAGTTTTTCGGTGTTTCTGACGATATTATATCGTACAAAAGCATAAAAAACATTAGAAAATTTTAAAAAATCAAAAAGATTCGTATTGACACTTTTGAGCAAATAGATGGCTAAAACGTCTAAGAACAGCACTTTTCCTACGAATTTTTTAGGAACTGTTGAAAAATCGCGAATTCAGGGGTCTGGGGTGACAAATTTTCCGGGGACCCCAACTCCAAAATCATGTATGATATCAACTAATGTAAAAAATAAAAGAATTACATACTACTATATTCAGATTTAATTTTGTTTCACAAATAAACATATGTAAGCTCGAGCTTTCGATTAAATTTTCATCTCATTACACACTGTACATACACATACATATGTAAAGGACCGTATTCAGGGGAGCGGGGGCGCCCCCCCGGAAATTAAAAATAATTTTGGAAGCACATAAGGGTCCCCCAAAGGAAAAATTGAAAAATTCTTAAAGCAGGTCTAAAACACCACCAAAACAGGTTTTCAGGGTATTTGTGAGGTAGTAAATTCGAAATTTTTCGGCGCTTCGCGCCGGATTTATCGTTTATGTATAGTCTTTGTCTTCTAGCCCGCCCAAAACCGCTCAAATTTGATTTAGACTGTAGAACATGTCAAATTTTTTCGGCGATTCGCGCCGAATTATTCATTTTCTGTATTGTTTTTCTTTGTAAATGACAAAGATTAATTACAGACAGAAGTTAGGAAATTATTCGTCGATTGAATGATGAGAAATCAGTTGTGTAGAGTGTTAAAACGATAGATTTGTGTAATATGACTTATGGAATAGGGTGAAAAATTTTACAAATTTTTTCTTCAAATTTTTCCACCCTTGCATAGAGCTCGTTGAGATATACTCAAAAATGCCTTTATTTTTGCCCATCTCCAAATGGTTCTCGAGATATTTAACCTCAAAATTTTCGCCCCCACCATAAATAAAATCCTGGATTGCATATGTAACACAGTCCCTTTGTATACAAGCGAGTGTAGGTACCCCAAAAAGTAATTGTATGCACAATTTGTATATAAACAATTTACACTCACTAGCACAGTTAATATGTATTTTCTATATGATGAAGTTGTATTTTTTACCTTCATCGGTGTTCTTTAGCCATATTCAACGTCTTTGACAACAATAAATAAAAGTTTAGCATCAACTTAAAAATGTAGAAAGCCTTTACTTTGTATCATTAAAAATAAACAATACGGCTGACTACATACATATATTTAATAAGTTTTAGAAAAAATATAGGGAAGAAAGCCGCGTATTTTCCCTCAAAGAGCATTAGGTAAAATCTGATTTTGTTATAGGAAAGATCGTTAAGGCCCAAGTGTTTTTAACCGCTAGAAGCCAGTCAATCGCTTTGAGCACAAGGCAACTTAAAAAATGAAGACAGAAGGTGCATTCCGTACATGTATATACATACATATCAGAGGGGGATTTCTCACCCAAAGTCGGACGTCCCGCCCCATCCCCCTAAAAGCCAGAGAATTTTCGACTGCCCCTGATGTTTGGAAAAAATTGATTTTTTGGGCTCTTTTTGGCCAAAAAATGGAGATCATTACCCCCCCCAATTTCGAGCATTTACATGTATGGTGCATCCGCTGCCCCTCGGACGTGCTAAATTTCTAGCGCTGTTCTATTCATGCACAAATTATATGTATGGTGAATAACAGGTTCTCCCCCACCCCTCTAGAATTTTTGATTTTCCAAAAAACATCGAAAAAGCGTTGTTTTTTAAGCGTTTTAAGCGATCTTTCAGCTCAAAAATGTCACACATATTCATTTTTTGACTATGTTTTTTCAATTACCTTTTTTCATATTGCTTCGAAGTTCTTATGATCTAGAAAGAGTATCGTCAGGAACGTAGAAAATAGTGTCTTTGACGCACGCACACCCATCACTTTTGAGTCGAAAAAGGCACTTTCCCGGAATTCCCACGCTGTTATACGTGTTTGGTCAAAAATGAGTAATTTTGTCACATACGAATTCATTTTGCGCTCATTAATAGCGAGTAACAAGCTCGTTTAGCACGCAAAAATAAAAAAATAAGAAACACCGCTTTTTACCATAAACGCTTTGACAGTGGTAGAAATTTCATCGGGATCTTGAGTCTCAGACAAGGCAGTCTGAACAACTTGGTCGATTAATTGTCGCCTGTATGGATTGGATTCTTGCAAAACTTGCGCCCACAAATCAGCGTCCCTGCGGATCACCATATAACGCGATAGGTTTTTAAACAACGAATTTTCGTTGCAAACCTATTACAAACAAAAAATGTGCAATAGCACAAAAATACAAATACAGAGTAGTAAGTTTACATTCGTAATTTTGCAACATTTACGCCATTCCGATTTTGGGATTTATAGTGGTCAGATACAGGCACGTATCTCTGGGGAAATGAGGGGGGGTTCGGACCTCACCAAAATTCAGAAAAATAGGACTTTTCAAACCTTATTTCGTGCTATTTTTGGCTTTTTTGGGGCTAAGTCCCCCCAAAAATTGGTGTTGGTTATGGGTGGGCCAGCTACGTACCTGGTCAGACATTGGACATAATTGCACTGAACAATATAAGCTGACTAAGCGAACGTTAAGGAGGTTTAAAGCTTTATTGAGTTATAGAAATATAAGTAAAATTCTTGACAGGTCAAGTACATAATGTTGTATAACAAAGATTATCCTTATTTGCAGCTTGGCAATGATTATGAGTAATTTTGTCGCTTTAACTGTAAAATGACGTCACAATAATCCCTTTGTACACGCATTAACACCTGAAACCAGTCAAACGCCAAACTGGGTGATTAAGTGATAAAATGAAAAAGATCGTTGATAAATCACATATGTATCCAAAGCAATTTATGTTGTAAATATTGTAAATGCATGTGTAACGGTATAAGCTACATATGACTGGTGGTAGGACAAACATACGTTATATACATGCAGATGAAAATGTAAACCTGAAATGTACAAATATAAGTAAAGAAAGTGTACCTACATACTTTGCGATTGGTACAGAAACATTTATTTTCTATATTGCTTTCGTTTACAGTAACCCAGAGTTAGGCGTAAAACACATTAAAAAGTTTTCCAACAAGTAGAGATCAGGTGTAATTTTAAGAAATCATTTAGGTGGCAATTTTAAACAGCACATTTCTGCATATATAATCGAAATGAAGCTTAATTTTTCAATTCTTAAATTATTTCTTCTGCAGTAAAGAAACGGTCAAAAATACCATTATTTTTGCTAGTCTAGTAGTACTTTTCTAGATACCCTTATTTGAAATTTCAGCTGCCCCGATTCAGACACCCAAGTATTATGTTGTACGAGCGTGCGTGTTTACATACGTCACATATACATATAATACATGTACCTGTATAATATAAATTATTTTCTGGCGGTACCTAAAAATCTATCGATTTTGTACGCCGCACATAATGAATATTAGTATTCACATGCTATAATATACTTATATAATACGTATTGTGTGCTTAAACTGAATTTCGGACCTTCACTGCACTGGTGTACCTTCACCAATTAGGGCATCTCCTTCCTTAAAGCCTTTTAAACGACATATACGAGTAGTTTAGTTCATAAATATGTACGAGTAAGGGCGCAAAGCGCCGGGAAATTCTGCGATATCTTTTAACCGTTTTACACCAATTTTAAGACTTTGCAAAGATAAATTAAAACTGGTACGAAATAATTTTTTAAGTTAAATTACCATTGATGTGAATTACTGTTGAATTCTGGTTGATACGAACTTTTGAACTAAAGCAGAGATTATAAATTTTACAAATTTATGGAATACCGATGATGAAAATTACAAACATTTAACAAAAAAATTGATTTTAACGTTTTCAGGTAGAACTTGGACCTTTTTTCCGCAATTCGCTCAAAAATTGTCTTGTAGCACCTTTCGTATTCTCAGAATCCCCCGAAAAATATCTGATTTTCCAAACCCTTAGGTAAGGGTAATACTATACATGTAACAGTGGGATGGGGATCCCCCATCCAAAGTTGGCTGTCCCCCCAATCCCGAAAGCCAGAAAATTTTTGACCACCGTCTCCAATTTTCAGAAAAATTGAATTTTAAATATTTATTCGCCGTTTTTGGCCAAAAACTGGGGTCATTAACCCCCATCCCCCTCCCCAATGGCCGGGGACCCCATCCAAAGTTTCGTACCGATACATATATGGTTTCCCTCATAGTTTCCCACGGTCGAAAGTTCAGGGGGTGAAATCCTAAAATTTAGAACCACTAAATTAAGAGTCTAGCCTTTTTTGCAGGTCAAATATGAAAAATGGCTAAAACATCCTATACAGCATGTTTTAATGTGAAAAACTGCATTTTTAACTACTTTTTGTCCCATTCTGACTAGTTTCATCACTCTTGTAAGTAAAGAAATATGAGAATTCATCGAAAATTTTGACTTTTCAGATCATCTTAAGTTCATTCTAGGTATTTTATGGGTAGACAAAAGAGAAACGTCCGAAAAAATTTAACATCTTAACTGCTTTTGTACCCAAAAAAAAACGTGCAGAAAATGTTTGATAGCTCAAAATCGTCCGACAGTGATTCAAGTCTCGGGCCCTGAGGTGAGGGTAATACCAACCCACCCCCACTTTTGGAAAGTGTGAGTGCGCATGTTTGAATGTACAACGGTGTACTTACATTGATCAACTCGGTGTCGCATTTGCCACGTTCGTAAGCGATGCAAGCCAAATGCGGATCGCGTTTTTCGCAGTACTTGCCGACGGATCGCGAGTCGTAAAATTTATTGTCGCGTAAGAAGCGTTCGGCGTTGTTATTGCCGTCGATGTAAATTTTAGCCAAAGCGTTGTGGGTGGGCGCATCCTCGGCCCCGTCGTGAACGCGCGACTCAAGCCACGGCAACAGAAGTTTCAAGCTACGATAGGATAATTTAAGTACTCAATTTTTTATTGCAATTTTTCTGACAGCAATTTTAAATGATTTAAATTTTTGATTTTAAATCATTTTTCGGGAAAAATTATTTAACGATCGACTCTTCCAAATTTTGGCAAAAAGAAACGATTTTTAGTTTAAAATTTTCAAGACGCCAACCCTTTTTGAAAAAAATAAATATAATATTTAAAGTTACATAATAACAATGAGTACTATGCATGTAAAGTTCGATGACGTTTGCTTGCGCACTTTACAGTGTTCATCGTATAGTGTTCGCCACGAAATTTGAGAAGTAAAGAACCGATTGCATTTATTTAGGAACGCTTTTTCACGACCTAATCGCCGGAGAGCCTAAAGAGTATCCTGACATGCTTTAGTTCAAGAAAACGCGACCCAAACAGCACAAAGCGATGGTTAGTTTTAGGAAAACGCGACCTAAAAGCTTATGTCACCCTTTACGACTCTAAGCGCGTAGAGCATATTGATATGTGATTATACTCGTGCAATTCAAATGCATATATCGTGTGTTACATACATAATGCGCGCATGCGTGCAATCATCAACAGGCACGTATCTCTGGGGGAATGGAGGGTTCGGACCCCGCCAAAATTCATGAAAATAGGACTTTTAAACGTTATTTTGTGCTATTTTTGGCCTTTCTGGGCTTACTCCCCAAAACATTGGTGTTAATCCCCCAAAATAGGATGGCCAGCTAGGTGCCTGATCATCATGCCTCTGTTTAAGAACGCGCGCTGAGTCGTAAACGGTCCAACCTAAGCGTTGAGGTCGCGTTTTCATAAAGGAAAGCATGTCAGGATACTCTTTAGGTCTGCGGCGATTAGATCGTGAAGAAGCGTTCCTAAATAAACTCAATCGATTCTTTATTGTTCAAATTTCGTGGCGAGAACTGCACTTGTAACAGGAAGGATGGAGAATTCCCCACCTTAACTCGCTTGTTTGCCATCCCCCAAAGCTAGAAAACTTTTGACCCCCTTCCAGACTTTTGGAGAAAATTGAGTTTTTTGACCGTTTTTAGGCGTTTTTGGCCAAAAAGTGGAGGTCATTTACCCCTCCCTGAAAATGGCCGGGACCCCCACCCACAATTTCTAGCCGTTACATGTATGCTGCACATACCAATGTATTGTTTGTAAATACATTACCGATTGCGCTTTTCAACTTCTTCAACAAGCAAATCGATGCTGAATTGGCCCCTAGTGTGCAAAATTAATTGTTTGATGGCGTCCTCGCTACAATCTACGTCCAAAAGTGCACCAACAACAACTGGTAATCGAGCGGGATTGACCTGAAAGTAATAAATGATGCCCTTAAACAGGCGTGCAATGTAATCGTGAATGCTTGGTTTTTAAAAAATTATGTTGAATTGAAAATAATGAACTAATCAATTACAGTGGACTGAAAAGCTAGAGTAGAAATACAATGCAATGTGAAAATTAAGATAACATCTTCAAGTGCAAGAATAATTTTTATTTGCCTTTCGAGTGCAAGAATATTATTTATTGACCTTTTGAACAAACACCTCGATGTATTTTTGCAAATTGTTCCGGTAAAGATAAAGCACTAAATCGTGAACGAACTCGAATCGATCGCAAACGATGATCAGCGGCAATTGGTCAGTGAGTTTGGCTTCTTTTAAAAAATTCTTCACCCGTTCGGCATCGTAATAATTAGATTCGCGGCAAATTCGTTCCACTTCTTTAATTTGGCCTGTGCGACAAGCAGCCTGAAACAATACGGGAATCATACTTATTTGTTTCCCACCACGAATGATATACATATGTGTATTGTAAACAGACATGCACAGCATGGGAATTCTGGGCAGTAAAATTTTGAAGTGCCTGTCCTGTTTTGGACAGAAAAATGGTAGGTACATACGAAGCAGGCGATTAAAAAAGAATTACTCATTTTAATAAGCCCGATTAGAGTGTGAATGAAAACGAATTTAATCAGAAGTTCTGTACAAACAGACCCAATCTGATTCCTTAAGTCGGATAAATATAGAGATCAATAATCGAAAGAAAGTTGGCGAAAAAATCTAAAAAATGAGAAATAATGCAAGACCGCTTGGACAATATAACAAAGGCTAACAGAATTTATCGAGTTTAATAACCAAAATAGCTGAACGTGTGTGTTTTTACATAATGATACGCAGGGCCGTATTTAAAGGGGCGGGGAGGGCGGCCGCCCCCACTTGGCCGCAAAATTTTTTTGGAAGGTTGGATACTGCACGGAAAGAAGGAAACATCTGATGTCATTGTCGTAAAATCTTCAAATTTTCGGCGCTTTGCGCCGGATGTAAGGCATTTTCATCACTTTGGCCGAGGTGCGATCAAACAAATGACACTTCTTATAGCCTTTTTGAGTAAAAAATTTTTTTCGAAAAAAGTTTAAATTTTATATTCTTAATGAATAGAGCATGTCGAAAAACGTCGAAAAATGCGGTTTTTACGAGCTATCCCGACGAATTTTCCGAGTTATAGACCAATTTATGTGGGTCTGCCCCTTCTCGCCGAATCCTGGATACAACCTGGTGTACATAAGTATGTTTTTTAAGCATTTGAAGCATAAACATACGTGTGTACATACCTGAATATATTTAAAGTGAACTTCGGGATCCTGACTGAAATTTACAATGGCTCCCAGGAAGTAGAACAAGCCTTCGTACGACTTGAACTGCTCAAATAAATCCATCAAAGCCTGACTGGTCAATTGCTCGTTGTATTTCGTGGCTATTTGGACTACTATTTGCAAATTCTGCCTAATATTGGCTTGCAGCATGGCTTTTAAGCATTCCAACGAATCATCGACGCTAAGCGAGCCAAAATAATTGACCAACCACTAAAAGTACAATTTAAATGCTTAAAATCAACAATCTCGCTGCCTAAATACAAGCAATAAGACGATTGTAAAGGAAAAAGAGGAAATACCATATAAGAATTCATATTCAGAGCGGCCGCTGTATACTATCAGCGAAAATGTTTTATTTAATGACTCAATATTCCTCGTCAGCCAACATACAAATAGAAAATTTTAAGTTCTCCGCGCCATAAAGCTGAAGTTTTGAGACCAACTTTTTCTAAATTACAGCAATAAACATTTTTAAGAGTTTACAAGATCATTTTTTCTCTATAAGGCATGTAAACTAAAGACATTAACTGAATTCCTGAATCTGAGTATTTTAGAAATTAATAAATGAAAGACGATAAAGCCGTTGATTACCAAATGCGCTTCCCCAATAGCGGCTGACTAACACTATTTGCACATCACAAACATCCAAATTTTCGTACTTAATTAGTCGTATTTAATTTTTCGAGAATATTTTTGGTTAATATGCATGAAAACACCAACAATAAGGGCGATAGAATTACCTGCATTATTAAATTACAGAATAATGAAAGAAAAATGCCTGGATGAATGAATTGAACAGTCTAATTCTCGAAAAATAAGTAAATGTACTTGAAATTTCACTGTTGGGCGTAATTTGACGCTTTTTCATCTTTCGAACAATCGGTGACCTAAGGGTGGTATGCTTTCCAGAACTCCTGGTAGAGGACATAGGTACACAAAGTCCGAATGGGCAGGAGAGATGAAATCCCGAAAATCCAAAACAGTTAATTTCACGATTTTTGCTCTTCAAACGATCAAAATGGTCAAAATAGTCTATAAAAGTTTTTTTATTGATAAAATCGCTTTTTTAGTCCATTTTGATTGCATTATATCACTCTTAACACTACAAAAATGCAAAAATTGATCAATTTTGCGCGCTTCGCGCCGGAAAATTTTTGACGTTTTCACTGCTTTTGACCTCAAAAATTATGCAAAAAACGTTCCATCAGCTCAAAATCGCCGGACAGTACCTGTCCGGCTGACCCTTCGGGGGCAATACCCCCTCACCCCTATGCGCATGTACGGTAGGGGATACCCCATACCCTCCAGTGTGCATGTATGTTTTTACACAATTCACAAGTTGAACGATACGATGGAAAACTTTTTGCAACGGTAGTCCGCTTTCCCCCACAACTGCTTGAAAATGAGTGCCTGATTCGCAGGTCCTTTATCGCTCGGACCCTCACTATTTTTTAAATTAGACCAATAACTCGACAGGTTAATAAATAAATTGATAAAAGAATAATATAAGTAAACAAACCTCCGGGTTCAACAAATGCGTATGAACAACGGCCCTCTTGATATCGTACAAATCGGTGTAATGCTCTAATGCTCTCTGCAGTAAACCGGCTTTTTCGCACAACTGAGCTATGTGAGCTCGATCATAATGATGGAACATTTGATTGCCCAAAATCGCGTCGGCCACCTAGAATTTTTCTCTAATTACGGCGTATGTATGTAACTTTAAAATGTGCAGAATTTAGATCCACATACATTGTGTAGAAGAAGCGCTTGGCATCAACTATTTATTTGCGTCTGCTAAACTTGAGCCGAAAAAAATAAAGCCTAACTCAAACATTATATACGTATATACATGTGATGTACGTATGCACATACATTCATATACATGGGCGTTAATTTTCTATAAAACGTTGTGGAAATGTCACATTTTAAAAGCATTTTTAGTCCATTTTGACGACTGCATTATATCAATTTTGACCATAAAAAATGCAACAATTTATCACTTTTGGGCGCTTTTTGCGTAAAAAGTACTTAGTACTAATCTGGCACGAAACGCCGGAAAAGTTTTGACGTTTCCACAGCTTTTTTGACCTCAACAAATGATGCAAAAAAATCTTCCATCATCAAACGGACAGCATCTGTCCGGCTGATCCTTCAGGGCGGGTAATACCCCTCACCCCCAATGTGCATGTTTGCAGGGTACCGGTACCGGTACCACACTAATACCGGCCGGTACTTTTTTTATTACTTCACGTGAACGTAAAAGGACTATATCTCGTTTTACAACGATCTTCATCAAATTATTTATAAGCATTCATAACAAAGTTTTGTTACAAAGTTTATTTCATCGTTTGATTTACATAAGAAAGTTCGGACTGGAATCAATCAATAATGCGTGAATTTTTGGACAAAAGTGCGAGCATTTCTAGTTGGTAAACTCAAATATTATTTTCCATTCCGTTTAGTCCAAAACCGCTGGCATCCTTGCCTTCTCTACTGATTGATTATCCACAAATATTGCATAACACTTTTGATTCGTCATTATCTTCGATCTTATAATATTCCCAAAGATACGACGACTTTTTCTCATTCATGATACAATTAAAATCACTAAATGGATCAGTTATTATGATAGTACCTAATACTTCCTTTCCTATAAAAAAACAATCATTCATTACAGCAGTACCAGTAGCAAAGATTTCGTGCTAAGTTTCTTGAGGTAGCTGAGCTGGAACTCTGAGATGACTAAAATTTTAAACATTTCCATACAGTATTAATCCGAATCTCGACTGAAACCTCCAAAATATATAAATCATTAAAAAACAACAAAATTTATTTAGATTTTGTAAATATTCTATCACTTCTGAATAATTTTCGTTCATTTTTCATTACAAAATATTCACGCTGCGCTGCAAAAAATTCAAGACTTGATTACGGCCTTCTTCCACTCATATTCACGCGCATATGATTTCAGGACACCTATGTACCTACCAACCGACACCGGCTGAAAATGAGGTACGATCCATCACTAGTACATACATTACATACATATGTGAGACATATACCTAGTACGTAAAACGTGATGTTCTTGAAAAATTGGAAGGGTAAAAACATTTAAGAGGATGACATTATTTTTTATTTTTTTACATCGTATAGAGATGTTGTTTTAAAAGAAGTAATTTAGGTAAAAATTTAAAATAAATATATATGAAATTTTTAATCGAAATTTTTTGTATGAAATTACGTATTAATAAAGGTAATAAGTTCAATGAATAGAATTATTGAAGAAATAGATAAGGAGTTAAGATTCTCAAATTTTTAAATTGTAGAGAGACATTGTTTTAAAAGAAGTAATTTAGGCGAAAATTTAAAATAGATATACATATAAGAAATTTTAAATAGTAATTTTTTGTATGAGATTATTCCTAATGCTCATAACTTTAACGAATAGAATCATTTGGGCTATACTTGAGGAGCACTCATCAAATTCATTTCCAAAACTCTGGTTTGCAAGGGACCTTCGGCAGGGCGGTCGTGCTTCAACGCCTCCAGCAAGAATGACGTACACTGTTGGACCAAATTAAGTTCCATAAAGCAATCGACGATCTGAAAAACAAAAGAAGAATTATTACATTGATGTACTATTGTAGATAATTTAAAAAAAATTAAGACACAGATATATAAAAATATCATGCTGAAAAAAACAGAATAAAAAATGGAATGTAAAATATAAAATTGTGAGAGTGAAAATTAAATAAATACATGTATGTACTATAATATTAAACAATATACTGAATAAACATTTAATAAAAGGTGACCTATGTATGTATACGATTCATCAGATTACTATAGTTTTAATTTTTATTAGGCAGACTAGCGGCTGAATTTTAGAATAAATCGATTCAAATAAAATTCAAAAAATACAAAATGATTTCTCAAAATTTTCGGAAAGTCAAAATATTTACATATAAGCTAAGCCTGTTATACAGAATAATTAACCTGATTTAGATCAGCCAACGGTTCCTCTTCTTGAACGAGCATCTGAGCGAATTGTACTCCTTGATCCGGATTTACGCGCAAAACCTGGCGCAGCAGGAAGATGTAATCGGGTTGATAGCCGACTTTTTTAGCATACAGAACGATTTTTTGAAAATTGCCCGTCTCAGCAAAACATTGTATAACCTAAGAATAAATAATTGATGATTCAAAGGGGATAGACACTTAAAAAAGATAGATTTCAGTCAAAACATTAGTTTTTTTATTGAAATTATGATCAATAACTTCCGAGTGAAATTCTGGAATAAAATACATCAGAATATTTGTGTTTTATGTATATCATAAAGTGACGAGACGTAAAAAGTAAATAATGAACAAGACCAGAAACCATATTTCATTCCTTGGAATTGGAGCCATAAAAATAAAAAAGCACTTGCACAAAAGAATGCAGCAAGTTTTTCAAACTATGCTACGCGAATGCGTCATTTGCATAGCTACGAATAAATTTGAATAAAAAGCTAATTGTCCGCAAGTAAGAAGAGTAGTAAAGCTCAAAGGCATGAAATTCTAAAATTGTAATTTAATTTACACATACATAATGGGATGATCATACTGTAAGCTATTTATAACCTCTGAATGCAGTTATTGCACCAGAAAAATGCATGCATAACTAGCCCTAAGCTTTGTACGATTCGTCATGTTTTCACAAGCTTATTTTAAAGTGCGTTTTCACACCCTCCCAAAAAAATCACGATTTACCGAAAAATTCCAAATAGTTAGCAAAAAAGTGCTGCTTTTAGCGTTTTTCTCACTCTCACCCCTTATTGTCTTGAACCATTTTAAAAAATGTGAATGCAGAAACGCGAACTTGCGATAAATGCAAAGCAAACGGTTCGAACCTTATGTGGAACATTAGCACGCAGAAAAACGGATAAAGCGAGATTAGCATCGACTTGTTTGACCAAATCACCCAATTCTTCACTGCATTCCAGCTAAAACATCACATATGTAGCTTTTATTTTTAGATCAGATTACCTCAGATCATACATGTACAAGATCAGAGTGGCCAGTGAGGGGTAAAATCGAAAATATTTGATCAGGGAGGGGATGAAAACCAGAATTTTTATTACAGTAAGTTGCGTATATTAGATATAAATCAGATCGAAAACGCTAAAAAAACTTCTACATACCCAATTTCAAACCCTTCAGGGCATATATGCTCAAGGTCAGGGCAGTGTTTTTTTGTATTCGACAAAGATTTCTCCCTGATGTACAAAGACTTTTCAGGACCGTCTTTGTACATGTAGAAAGATTTTTGAGACGACAAAAATTGCAAAACAGGTCTAAAATTCGCAGAAATTTTCAGCGCTTCGCGCCGAAATGAGTAATTGTTTGTTCTATATGTCTTTATAATGGCAGAAATTGCATTTCAAAAGAAAAATTTCAAATTTTTCGGCGCTTCGCACCGTTTTAAGACGATTCTTAGTGATTTTTGCCCTAAGAGACCCAGAAATTAGCTAAAATACAATACCAAAAGTCGAGCAACTCTGTTTTTACCACACTAAAATTGTTACTGTACCATATTATAGTACCAAAAAATTTGTGTGTACAAAATGTACAAATACTTTTGGGGACCATCTTTTTACATGTACAGAGGGACCTTGTAAAAAAACACAGAAAGAGGGGATGAAGACCAGAACTTTTATTACAGTAAGCTGCGTATATTAGATATATCAGATCTAAAACGCTAAAAAATTCACTATTTTAAGTCAAAACAACTTCGAGATACCCAAATTTCAAACCCTTTCAGGGAATAAATGCTCGAAGTCAGGTTGGCCAGGGAGGGGTAAAATCTTAAATACTTAGGTCAAGGAGGGTCCAAATTCCAGATTTTAACGACAGTAACGGAGTTTATTAGGAATATAAAGTCGAAATCACTTAAAATGCACACCCCTCCCTACGTGCATGTTTGCTTAAGAGAGTAATACCCCCTCTCTCATCCCTACGTGTATGTATGACACAAATGTGAATAAAGATTTTTGATGAAGTAGTATGTAAAATTAAAAAAATTTAAGGACAATTATATAAACGAGTAAATACATACATATGAGTCGAGATAAGTTTAGAATGAACGAATCAATGATATCATTGTAAGCAAAACACAAGAAAGGTACTATTAACGCATGACTCACGGGCTACAAGATGGAAAAAACAATGATTAAAAGTTTGTCCGACAAATGGTAAAAATGCAACTAAAAAAAGTGTTAATAACAAATTTTCTGTAAATCCGTAAAATTAGCAATAAGACACTACTTTAATAGACTTAAAAAATCACAAGCTGACAAGACATTAATAAGATACGGAGGAGAGGCGTATCTATATATATATATATATATATATATATATATATATATATATATGTGTATGTAAATATAAATAAGACCTAAATAATATGCACAAGAAGATCGTGCATATAAAGAAGTCAACTAAACCTTATCTTCCTTTAGCCACTTTTCAAGCAAGTTTTTCTTATTTTGCTGCAAAACCGGGCGACATAATTCCAACGATTCATATTTGTTCAATTGACCTTTGTCCAACAAGATACCGAAATACTGTAATAATGGACTGGTGGTTCCAGGCGGCGTGGGCGCCTGCTGAAAACGCTGTATGGTTGCTGGAGTGCGCAAGATACCCTAGGAAAAATTAAACAGATAATAGAACGACACCAGAGCTTGACGTTCGTAGGTGCACAAGGTCAGGGTCGGCAAACAGGAGGTAAATTCCCAAAAATCCAAAACAATTGATGTAACGTTGAAATTTTTTTGCTGTTTTAACGATCAAGATGGTCAAAATAGCCAAAAAAACTTTTTTCGTAATAATATCGCATTTTTAAAGCATTTCTAGTCCATTTTGACTGCTTTACATCACTACTACTTTAAAGCTTGAAAATGATGCGAAAAACGTTCCCTCAGGTATAAATCGCCGGACAGTACCTGTCCGACTGACCCTTCAGCAGGGAAAATACCACACTCACCTCCTATGTGCATGTGTGTTATGTTGATTATTTTGTGAAGAAAAATTTACATTAAAAATATATATAAAGTTCCCGGCTTTTATATTCGGCAAAGATTTTTCCCGATGTACAAAGACTTCTCGGGACCGTTTTTGTGCACGTACAAAGATTTTTGGGAAGACAAAAGTGTAAAAATGTCTAAAATTCTCGATAATGAAATGAGTGATTGTATGTCCCATATATCTTTATAATGGCAGAATTTGCATTTAAAAATGGAAAAATGTCCAACTTTTTGACTACTCGCCCCATTTTGAGACAATTTTCAGTAAGTTTTGGCGTCAGAAATCCAGAAATTGGTTAAAATACACTACCAATGGTAAAAAAACCCCCGTTTTACCACACTAAAATCGCTACTGTATTATATTATATACCCACAAATTTGCATGTACAAGATGAACAAAGACTTGAGTGCCATCTTTGTACATATGTATGTACATGTACAAAGGGACCTTGTACAAAAATACTAATAAAGCTACTGAAAATATACATTTTATAATTTTATAATATACATTTTTTAGATAAAATATGTATGCTTTTCACTATGTTTTGCTCTTTGGAAGCTATGATCGGAATTAAAACAAAGTAAAAAGGCTGTGAATCTACGTTCACCTTTTTCTTCGATAACGATCCGTCCGTTCCATACCGCCCAAATTTTTGAATAGACTGTCAATTTTTTCAGATTTTTTTAACTTTCACTAAAAAACTGAGGTATTTTGATGAAAAATTAAGTGTTCCATAAACGTAATTCTAGAAAGATAATTCGAAAATTAGATATCGAGATAGCCAAAGAATAGGTGTTTGTAAAATTTTTGAATTTTTTATCACGTACATAAGGCCGGGAAATGACTTTTCTATACTGTTCTCTAATGCAAATTTCTTCGTCTACTTAGTAAGTTATTTAATTTCAAAATTTATTAGGCACTTCAGAAAATGTATGCATATCTATTAATGCAAAATATTTCCAGCACATTCTGGTCGAAGCACGTAACCAAGCATATACATATCACTGAAGCTAAAACAAATGCACTAATCTCAATGTCGAAAGTTTAACGATCAAATATTGTAGCTTTCTGAAATTTAGGGAATATTTCAGCCTTGAATCAAAAAGTTAAACAAAAACCAAAGGAATTTTCTTACCAGATTAATTTCAATCAATTCCCAAGCAACCACATATACAACATGGATGAAAAACCATTAGAAAATTTACCCTTGGCGCAGTAGCAGCAACTTTAGCCGCCTCTTGATAATTGCCCTGACTGAACAAGGTGTTAAATTTACGGACAAAAAGGTCTTCAGCACCGGCCAAATTGCAACGCACGGCCAGCTTCAAAGCCAAATCTGGATTCTGCATCGTATTTGTTATATATGGAACCATGTTTGTTTCGTCCACACTAACACTAAGCACCTGAGACGAAAAGCATAAATAGGAACAATGTTTTTTAAAATCTAGATTAGTATTGAGTGAAAGATCCCAATTTCCAGCTATGAACACAGAAATGCTTAATTTTCAAAAAACAAAAAAGATGCTGTTCTGAATGAAAAAAGGTGAAAAACTGCAGTAACGTCTTCACAGCGATCGCATGTTGTCCTGATGTCTAAGGAGCAATTATTACATCTAAATTGAATATAATTATGCAATAAATTCTCTTTAAATTTTGATTAAGAGCGCACGATAATTTCTCAAACCAGAATGCAAACTCAACGCAGGCAAGGCGAGCAATATAGAATTGAAATCATAAAACTTAAGCTATGTATCTTAGATATCTGCAAACGTGCAACAATTAATACGATAGTATGAGGTCTACTAAAAGCTAACTTTTTCGTCATTATCTGTTTTTTAACTAAATTCTTCGGCTGCTAAGCATAAACAAACGCGTCTAATGTAGTGTCTTGTTGCCTACGTTTCCGTTCAAATAACTAGACTAATAGCAAAGTATAACAATGTATATACTCGTACGTATACTTCCCTAAATCAAAATCACGCAGAATAAAGCTGAAGAAACTACACTGAACAACAATTTCAATTATTATGAAAATTTAAACAGAATAAAACTGCACTGAAGAAAAAGTTATCATATAAATATCGTGAATCCGCAATCTTCTTTTGAATTTATAGATACTTGAGTAAAATTCATTAAATGGTTTAAGCATTTTTTAGACACACCTGTCCTTTCCTATTTACACCGATGATGCCGCCCGTCGCTTGATATTCAGCTGTCACGAATATCGTGTCGCTCGAGATTCGATTCATAAATAAGCAAGTAGCAGTTTCGCACTCGTACAAATAAATATAGCCATATTTCGTGATTAGATATATGATTCCATGCTTGCCACTAGCCTAAAACAAATGCATAATAAAAATATAAATAATAAAAATATAATGAAATAATTAGAATATAATAAAAATACAAATATATAAATTAGTTCATTATGAGGCTTAATAAGTGAAATATTATGAGCACGAAGAGGCAATTTTAATCAAACTAGCATGTTGCGATTGCGATTAGCATTACACTAGGTACTTCGTTTGGATAAGAGAAGATTGGATTCAATAAGTATTGCATTGACAACTCAGAAATTCTGCAAGAAAAAGTAGGGTAACAACCGAGCATGAATAAAAACACTCTTCACGATAATACAAAGAAAATCTATATTTTTTCTCATATCTACGAAGTTGAATCCATGAAAAGCGAAAGAATTGCGGAAAATACAAAAACAGGCTCGAAAAGCTAAAGCGTTGACATCTACACTACGACGCAGCTTTCCAAAAGTTAAAATTACGTCAAGGATTCAGTTCTTAAAAAACAGTTATGCAAGCGCACGATCGACCTCACTTACAAAGATGCGTTAGTTAATCGGGATGAAAACGTCATTAGAAGATAGAAAAAACATAAGCAACAAGCATATCTGGAAATAAATGTAAAGTTCAAATCTATTTTCCTTCGTTTGGGCATTAATGCAATAATTTACAGCCGTTTACCAATTGAGCAGAAGCATGGTTCGAAAACGTATAATATACATCTTTCGTTCATTTAGATGCCTTTTTAACGTCAGTTTTATATTTTGACCACACCTGGACAATGGGTTCAACCCGGTTCAACCTGGTATCGCCTGACGGCCACTTGGTATCACCTGGGAAAATGGCGGGTGTCACCTGATTTTTTTGTGAAAAAATGAAGATTCATAATGGAAAATAAATGTAGGATTACTAAAACATGTAAATGGATTATTTAGATATAGAGGCCAATCAGTAGTCCAACTAAACAACCAGCCAACCAACCAGCCAGCCAACCAACCAATCAACCAACCAAGTAACTAATTAAGTAACCAACCAGCCAACCAATCAACCAACTTATCAACCAACCAACCAAACAACCAACCAACCAACCAACCAACCAACCAACCAAACAACCAACCAACCAAACAATCAACTAACTATAAGTAACTAATTACAAAACTACTAACTAACTAACTAACTAACCAACCGATCAACCAATTTACCAACCAACCAAACAACTAAACAATCAACCAACCAACCAATTAACCAACCAGCCAGCCAACCAACCAAGCAACCAACTAACCAGCCAACCGACCAACCAACCAGCCAACCAACCAACCACTCAACTAAAAACTAACTAACCAACCAGCCAGCCAATCAACCAACTTATCAACCAACCAAACAAACAACTAACCAACCAAACAACCAACCAACCAGCCAACCAACCAACCAACCAACCAGTCAACCAACCAACTAACCAACTAACACCAACTAACTAACTAACCAATTAATCAACCAACTTACCAACCAACCAACAAAACAAACAACCAACCAACCAACCAACTAGCCAACCAGCCAACCAACTAACCAACCAACCAACCAACCAATCAACTAACCAGCTAACCAACCAACCAACCAACTTAGCCAACCAACCAACAAAACAAACAACCAACCAACCAACCAACCAACCAACCAGCCAACCAACCAACTAACCAGCCAACCAACCAACCAACTAACCAGCTAGCTAACCAACCAACCAACCAACCAACCAACCAACCAACCCACCAACCAACCAACTAACCAACCAACCAACCAACCAACAAACCAACTAACCAACCAACTAATTAACTAACTATTAACTAACTTGTCAGCCAACCAACCAACCAACCAGTCAACCAATAGCAAACTAAACAGCCAACCAACCAACCAATTAATTAACCAACCAACCAACCAACCAACCAACCAAACAATCAACAACCAACCAACCAACCAACCAACCGGCTAACCAAACAACCAACCAACTCATCCACCAACCAACGAACGACCAACCAACCAACCAATTAATTAATGAACCAACCAACCAACCAACTAACCAACCAGCCAGCCAACCAACCCACCCACCAACCAACGAACGAACGAACCACTGAACCAACCAAGCAACCAACCAACCAACCAACCAACCAACCAACCAACCAACCAACCAACCAACCAACCAACCAACCAACTAACCAACCAACCAACCAACCAACTAACCAACCAACCAACCAACCAACCAACCAACCAACCAACCAACCAACCAACCAATCAATCAATCAATCAACCAACCAACCAACCAACCAACCAACCAATCAACCAACCAACCGACCAACCAACCAGTCAACCAACCAGCGAACTAATCAGCCTACCAACCAATCAACCAACCAGCCAGCCAATCAACCAACAAACCAACTAACCAACCTACCAACCAGTCAATTAACTAACCAACTAGCCGACCAACCAGTCAACCAACTAGCAAAAAAACAGCCAAACAGCCAACCAACCAACTAACCAAACAAACAACTAACCAACCAAACAACCAACTAATCCAACCAACCAACCAACTAAGCAACCAACCAACCAACCGACCAACCAACCAATTAGCTAACTAGCTAACTAACTAACTAACTGATTAATTAACTAACTAACTAATTAACTAGCTAACTAACTTACTAACTATCTAACTAACTAACTATATAACTAACTAACTAACTAACTAACCAACCAATGAACCGACTTACCAACCAACCAACCAAACTACCAAACAATCGACCAACCAACCAACTAACCAACCAACCAACTAACCAGCCAACCAACCAATCAACCAACTAACCAACCAATGAATCAACCAACCAACCGATCAATCACTTAATCAACAAACCAGCTAACTGACGAACCAATCAACCTTTCATCCTGAAATTTTCTCCAACTTTTCAGCTGAAAAACTACAAATGTTTTATACGTTTTACAGCATAAAAATACTGAAATTTCCGGCGCATGGCGCCATAAATTTAACAAAACTTACTTATAGCCAATTTCAATTTTCGACAGATAAAATTTTTTGGCAAATAGAATTTTCTGCATTTTTTATCATGCAAAAAGGTGCAAAAATCGAGTGCAAAAGAATAGAAATATCGAAATTTTTTTACGCTCAGCACCAGACATACTTTCTTGAATTGCTTCTCTTCAGATAGTTGCAGACAGGGAAGGATTTAAGGGGGTGGGTGGCGCCCCCCGCCCCGCCTTTTATTGGCCCAACATACTTGGAGCGATAAAGAATGGATATGTAATTTGCAATGATTCTTGAACGTAAATGATCTTGATTTCTCAAATTTTTCCTCGCGCCTCACGCCGGATAATACCTATTAATGACATTTATTTACTTTCTAGGCGGTCTAAAAGCCATATTTTCGCTCAAGAAATGAATTAAAACGATTTCAAGAGCAGACACAGCTATTTCAGCATACTTTTATTCTATTTTCAATCCATGCATAAGCTTTAAAAATTTTCGACGCTACGCATCAAATGCTACAAATACGGGGAATCGAGCAGCAACTCAAGCTTTTATAAAAGTCCTTCCGCCTAAAATCCACGAATTTTCCGAAACTTTGCACTGGATTTCCACTGAAGTCAACAAAATTTAATGATATTTTTCAAATAAAATTGTCGAAAACTTCAAAAAATTTTCAAGAAATGTTGCTTCGAAAGCGATTTCAAATGAAAGTAGACGACGTAAAACGCGGAAAAAACGCCATTTGCACGTGAAGAGCAGTCGGATGTTTCAGCAAATACTTGTAGATGGACGAGGTGTTTTTGAGCGTTTCTCAGCAAACCCTACACGTAAGAGAAAAAATAAGAAAAAAATTATTTCAATTTCACTTGTCTTCCAAAAATCGTGTCGTATAAATTGGCTGCACAAATGATTTCTCGACAAACATAAGGTCGATGAAAAATTGTTTAAATTGTTCTATAATCAATTCAGGTAGATTGCAAACAAAACTTATGTGAACAGTAAATAATTCTGTGAAGCGTCAGAAAATTTTGACTTATTTCTTCATTTTATACCTAAAGATGGGCTGTTTAGAAGTCAAAAGTTATGCAACTAACAATAAATTTGGCGCAAAGCGCCGAAAATTTTGGGCCTATTAGCTCAAAAGTATGCTAAAATCTATTTTGGCGATTTTTCAAATAGGTACGCTTCAAGAATTTTTAATTTTCCTTTAGGGACCCATGTAAAAAATACTCGTACTTTCAAAATTTAGAAAGGGGGACTAGTCCCTTCTTTCCCCCAAAGCTACGTGCCTGATGAAGGGCATTTTTTGGACCTGTTTTGACTGTTTTCGAAAAATTGGAATACGGGCATGCCTTCTTACGGAAATCCTAGATCCGCCACTGGTTGCAGAATTAGTGTAAAGCTTTAAAATAGATTGTGAAAGAGTAAAGCGCTATAATTCTTCTCAAGTCACATAACTGATTTTTTTATTATTACAAGCTGCAAAACTGAGCCAAGAAGGCAAAACACTTTGAAAATTCGTGTCATCAAATAAAATAGCTTCTCAGCGCATTATTTACATTCTCAAATTCAGGAGACCCTTCCTGAACTTAAATCCTGGATACGGGTCGGGTTATGTAGCAGACAAAATTGAGGCCCACAAAAAAATTTTGGAGCAATTTTTGTTCAATTTACAAAGACATCTTGGGCAAAAGGCCTAGTTTTGTATTCGGCAAAGATTTTTTCCGATCTATTAGGACTTTTTAGGACCGTCTTTGTAAAAGACAAAGATTTCTGGTAGGACAAAATCAGTAGAAGTGTCAGAATTTCAAGAAATTTCCGAAATTTTGTCTGTTCGGTATGCATTTATAGCTGTAAACATTGATTGAGCGAATACAAAAACGTCAATGTTTTCCGGAACCTCGCGTCGATTACTGTGTTTTTTCTCTCTATAAACCTCCAGCATTGAGTTTAAAAGTTTGAATCAGCCAAAAGATTCAGGCACTTTGTTATAAAAGTTGTCTGCACTGTTTATTTATTGGATGACTAAACTTGACCTGAACTTATGATAAATATGTCAAAATTGTTTTGCACAAATTTGGCAATTTTTTGTTTTATCAGTTCACAAAACTTCGAAATTGTGTTAAGGACTGTAGAAATAATAAAATTTTTCGAATTTTCTAAATTATTTGTCAATAAAAAGGCCGCAAAATCTGCTTGAAAATAAATAAAAATATCAAAAATTTTTTAGCTCTTCCGTATTTTTCATCTTTAGAAACCTATAAATTGAAAAACTTTGGGGACCGTCTTCGCATTTGTACGAAGGGACCTTGTATAAAAAACACTGAATAAAGGTATGTCAATCGGCGCTGGCGTCAGGGCATAAGACCCGCTACTGGGGCTTGGCATTTAAGGCTGAAGTCAAACATTGAATGCACATATTTCTTGCATTTCTTATCTTCAGAAAGGTGCCAAATTGAGCTTAACAGCATAAAAACGCACAAATTTTCCGACGCTTTGCGCCAAATATAATTGCTGCATTGCTTATATACGGAAACCTGCAAAAGTGAGCATAAGAGAGTAAATGTATCGAAAATTTCCAGTGCTTCGCGCCAAATATAATTTCAATTGCATACATTCAGAAAGCTGCACAATTGTGCTTAAAAAGATAAAAAAATCGAAAAATTCCGGCGCTTCGTGCAAACTATAATTATTGCATTGCTGTTTAGAAAGTTGCAAAATTTAGGTAAAAGTGTAGAAATCTCAAAAATTTTCGGCGCTACACGCCAGGCATGATACTCGATTATTTATATCGAGAAACATGCAAATTTGAGCCTAAAAGAATAAAAATATAGAAATGTTCTGGCGCTTCGCGCCATATATTATTTAAGCACTGTCTATATTCAGAAAGCTTCAAAATTCAGCTTAAGGGGATAAGGACGTCAAAAATTTTCGGCGCTTCGCGCCATAGTCTTATAATATGCACGTTTCTGCACTATTTGTCTTATAAGGCTGCAAAATTGAGTTTAAAAGAGAACAAATATTTTAAAAATTTTCCTTCGCCATTGTTTAGAGCTCTTTGAGAAATGCTCAAAAATGCGTTTATTTTCGCCTATCTCCTAATGGTTCTCGATATATCTGACTTCAAAGTTTGCGATCCACTTTGGATCCTGGATACCGGGCTGTTTAGTCGAATATATTTTTGTACTGGGTTAAAGTTTTACAGCTGCTGTAAAAGTTCAGAGGACAAAAATCTACCGGAATTTAACCTTTTCCTTATCAACTCTGAATGCCTCAAAATGAAGTCGAAGATATGGAAATGCCATAATATTCCATTAATGGTGCCGAATTTACTAATTTATTCATACGTCTGTTTTTATAAATTCCTAAAATTGAGCTGAATGTGAAATTATCAATATTTCTGCTGGATTTAATATTTTTATTTCCTGTTTCGCATGAAAAAAGCATTTAAATACCTAAGCGAAGTTTGAGGATGATTAGGGCTGCAAAATGAGTTTTATACTCGTATCTTCGAAAAGCCATCATATTGAGCTGAAAAGGATAGAAGGTCAAGATTCTTTGGCGCTTCGTGCCAGATGTAATATTTATTGATGTTTTAAGAAATAAGAAGACCAAAATTTTCCCGCACTATTTGGCAGATATACTTAATCATTACATTGTTTATTTATAAAGAGGCTGCTTAATTGGACTAAAAGGAAAGGGTACAAATTTTCCATAAGGCCAATTTTGTTGCGGTAGCTTGTCATGTCCTTGAAAAATCTGCGTAATTGAGCTGAGAATGACAAAAAGGCCTAAACAAATTTTCCAGAAGTGAACACAATGCAAACTCTAAAAACTATAGTTGTAAACAATTAGTGTATTGACTGATGATACTAAATGCGAGTAAATTGGGACGGATAAAACAAGAGCAAATGATGCATGCAGACTTGCAGAACGTTTCAAAAAAGTTATGAGGTGACATATTCCAAAACAAGCCTTTTTCGAACCGGCAACCAACCATAATTTTTGGCCGCCGGCAGTGATCTGACCGAGGGTACTTTTGGACCCTCGGCCTCGGCCGAGGCGCCTTGTAACTTTGCCTCGGCCGAGGCCGAGGCCGAGGGTAATGCCGAGGGTCAAGCTTATATACCTGTACCTATAAATAGTGCTCTTAGAATATTTTGTATGCACAAGAGCTAGAGAATAACGTCATATTGAACACTTTATCGAATGTCTTTTTCAATAATAGTAGATTAAATGTGAAGGATTTATTGAATAAAGTCAGCAGAATGAAAAAGCATACTTAATTTAACAAGTTGCCGTTGAAGACTTCGAAAATATAATAAAAAATATGGCTGAACAAGCACTTAAAAACTTTTATTACTATACATAAATAAGAAAACAGTGTCAAAGAAATAAACGAACAAACGAAATAAGCTAAGTAAAGACAGAACTGTAGCCATTGTTGTGCTCGCTTTTGCAGTAATGCATGTTTAAACACGCTTTTTCAGTCATCCAATCCTGGTGTGGTAGGTAATATGACAGAAACTGCACTGTACTTTCCGATCCTAGTTTCCCAAGGTCCAGAGTTGAGGGGAAGGGGTGAAATCCCGAAATAGGGACCAGTAAATTAAGTAGTGTCTTTGTATGAGCGAACAAATTTTGTAGATATTTTATATAAATATATTTTTAAACATACACATTTTTACATACTGCCAGTGTGTGTGTGACCTGCAACCGGCATGCAGTCCTAAACAGTGTTTTTTTTATTTTGTACATACAAATTTTTGTGTACTATTATAGTATGGTACAGTAGCGATTTATTGTGGTAAAACAGGGGTTACCTTCGTAGCGTATCTTAGCTAATTCCTGGGTCTCTGAATATTTGGCATTTTTCCATTCTAAATGCAAATTCTACTATTTTAAAGATATATAGGACAGACAATTACTGATGCGCCGAAAATTTTGAATTTTACACCTTTTTTACAGTTTTTGTCTCTCCAAAAATCTTTGCGCATGTACAAAGACAGTCCTGAAAAGTCTCTGTACATTATGAAAATCTTTGCCGAATACAAAAAACCGTGGTCCTAAATGTGATAATTCGGCCTGGATATAGTTCATAAGATTATTTGGCGCGAAGCGCCGGAATTTTTATGAGCTTTTGATGAAATTTACACATAAAACTGACAGAGAAAGCAAACAACTTGCACTACAAAATCAGAAATATTATAGATATTGTAATATGCCAATTAAATATTGTAATAAGCACTGTGCTTAGAAATCCAATGCAACATCAGGATAAATTAGTCAATTTTATCTTTGAACGGCTAAATGTGCTGAGTTATTAAATAGTACTTGTTTTGCATAAAATTTTTAAAAACAGTATAATGGATACAAAAGATATTTAAATTTGCATAAAGATGCTCAGAATACACAAAAAATGGTTTTTGAGTGTTTAATGCCTCTGCTTCAATCTAAATACAGTATATTAGCGATATTTTGCGCGAAGCGCCGAAAATTTTTTGAAATTTCCTAAAAAATACTGAAAAACGATATAATTAATATCACTTTGTCCAAGGAAGTATTTTAACATTGTATAAAAAATGGCTCCAAAATGAATGAGCCAAAAAAAAATTAATTTTTGGCAAAACCTGCATTTATTGGCCATTTTTAGCTGCGTTTTTGCGATTTTGGGCCGAAAATTCGTAATCATTTACGCCCTCTCCCATAAAAATGGCCGAAAAACCATATACGTAACAGGAAGGGCTTTGGGGAATTCCCCACCCACGCAGGGTTGGACGTCTCCCCCTAGCCCTCTCCCTCCAACGTCAGAAAATTTTGACCCACCCTCCCCATTTTTTGGCGAAAATTTGCGCTTTGTTGGCTATTTTAGACGCTTTTGCCATTTTTGACATAGAATTAGAGTCGCTAATCCTCCACCCGAAATTCCTAGCCGTTATATGTATGCCGAGGAGCCCCTCCCGAAAGTTTTGAGCTGTTACATGCATGTTTTATAGTGACACTTTGTCTATTTACTCTTGCTTACATTCAAAAATACTGTATCACTTCGGGAAATTTAATAGTTAGCTGCACTTTTGCCATAGTAAAAATTAGGTTCAAAAATATTCAAAAGGTTTCCACCAAAATCGTCTGACAGTGACTTGAGTCTTGTACCCTGAGAGGGGGGTAATAAAACCTCCTCACCCCTTCCCTTCGGGAATGTGTGTTTTGATCCATGTAGCAAGCATGAGAATTAAAACTTAGTCATCACATGAATAATAAATTGGCACTTTGCTGTATGTAACTTTGTGTAACTGGGTACGCGACTAAAACCACAAGAAAAGTCTAGATAAAATAGCCTTTGTACTGCAGATGCATTCTAAATAGTTAATATTCAACGGACATATTAAACTTATTCAAATTTGATTTTAACCGGCGCCTCGCACTTTTTAGCTTCGCCTCGGCGCCGAGGCCGAGGCTCCAAAAAACGCCGTGAGGCTTGGCGCCGAGGCCGAGCCGAGGCCTCGGTCCGATCACTGGCCGCCGGTATCATCTGGAAGACCGGCCTTTGTCCACCTATGATTTTGACTAGTATTAAGTTTAGTATGGAATGATTTTTGATTTACTACTACCCATTACCGCCATAAGTAGGCTAGAATATCAAATAACAAATTCATATTCGATTACGAAATTAGAAGAAAATTCGTTGCCAAACCAGAAAAGCTTTTATTTTCATATGAAACGGTGCAAAGTTATCGCCGAGCTAACTTTCTTATTTGTCGTCTCATCCAAAACTAGCATTACAAAGAGATAGATTAAGCATTCTTCGAGCGATTGTTCGTTTTTATTTCTTGCTACTGTTGTGGCTGTATACACAAGGTGACTTAGAACTATTCAGTGTGCTACTTTTTTCAAGCTGCACGCCAGTAAAATTGGCCACTGTGCACTACATAGCAATTGAGATGTTAAGTTACTCATAGATTAGCGCTCATGGTGAAAATAATTGCGCCAGTATACATTGAAAAAATTCAGGGCCGTGTGTCTGCCCGAAAACATATCTTCTTTCGATTTCGTGGCATACCTACTAATTGTAATATGGCTGTTAAAGCCAACGGATGTCAAGAAAGACCCCCGAGTATGCATACAGATCAGAGGCGTAGCCAGGATTTTGATTCTGAGGGGGCATACACCAAAAAAATTTTTAGGCTACTTTTGCATTGAACGCTTTGATATGGTACAGTAACACGTTATGTATTGTTGAGTTTTTCGACCATTAGAAGTGTAGACTAGCTAATTTATGGGTTTCTGACGAACTAAAATACAAAAAGTGTCAAGCAACGCTTAGCGCCGAATTTTTTTGATATTTTCAATGATTTCATGTAGAATTTATGGCCTTTTCATTGACAATCAGTTCAAAATGATGAGTGGCTCAAAGCACCAAAAAATTTAGTCATTTTTTACCGCCCTCAATATTATTTAGCTCTGTGAATACTGATAGTCTGACAGTGCAGAAAATTATGAAATTCGTAGAAGACAAATTTAAGCCTAAGTTCAGGCATCTGACAAGAAAACTTCGGATTACTAATTCAGTATGAAGCACTAAAATATTTTGACTGATTCAGGCTTTTAGACGCAATGCTGGATCTGATACAGAGAGAAATCCGGCTGAGTTATGCACCGGAAGATTGTGACATTTCGCTCTTGGCCTCTAATTTATACCGTTTGAATCATACGAAACAAGCAAACAAATGACGGCGCAAAGCACCGGAAATTTAAAAAATTTCAACTCTTCTGCCCTTTCTTTGTCCTCCCAAAAATCTTTTGTACACGTACACCGAGATTTTACGCCTGGGTGGTAGTGCGCTCAGCGCACAAAGCGGGGGTCCAGGGCAGAGCCCCGAAAAATTTTGTAAACAAAGCATCTTAATGTTGAATGATAAGGTTAAAATTTTCGCAATATCGTCCAAATCTTGGTTCTGAAATAAGCCCAAAAATCGACTCCTACATTGCACAAAACTTCTGAGCTGAATTGTTTCTTGACAGCAACGGATCGCTGCAATAAGATATAGAAAAATGTATCAATGAAAATTTTGTTATTACCGTTTTCAGACCCGCCTTCTTATATGACGACGTACATAAAATGCGCAGAAACGCCAAGAACATTTGGCCATTCTTTTCCATTACAATATAATATGTTTTCTTGTAAAGAAAGGAATACAAAGCAGAGAATTGACAAACTGGTAACACTGTCATTTCGGCACCTTCCCTATTAAGCTCAGCAAGCACGCGCAGTTTTCATACAACAAACAAGCAGCGCATTAAATCTCTAAAGCGATGTAAAGCGCTGAATTATTTTAGCTGATTCAAGCTTTTAATTTCATGGATCCATATAACTATAAATAATAATGGCTCGGCACAAAGCGCCAAATGATTTTGACGTCTCTGTCCTTTTTGAACTCAATTTTCTGAACACAATCATTGGCCAGAAAAATCAACAAAATTTCTGAAAAATTTCTGGAGGGGCATATGCCCCTATGCCCCCCCGGCTACGCCCTTGATACAGATGAGTCACTGAAACAGTAGCGAAGCGACTGAATATCCACATATATTTTATTTTTAAAATTATTCATCGCACTCGTTTATTGAACAGTTTTGTCTTATTATTTTCCACGTACGTCGAAATGAGTAACAAAATGTCTTTTCTGCTCTGTTTGAATTCTTATGCACATATACAAGTGCGCAACGGACCAATGAAAAGAATAAAAATAAATATGTAGGTACGTCTATATTGAAGATCGATAAAAAATGGCTGTCCATTTGCATTCATGAATCGAACGTTTTTAGCACCACTTTAATCCTATTCAACTTGTCCTATGCATGCGAGCGTGGGCTCAATTTTCATCGTTTCGTTACAAACAGCGCTAGGTACATACCTATAGACATACATAAGCTGAGCATAAACGTATTGTGTTACATAACCTAAAAACAATTTTGTAATGCTATATTGATGGTGCGTACAGAAGAGTAAGGAAGAACGCGTAAATGTAGACGCAGGTAAAAGTGTTGTCATGCTCCAACCCAGACCTACTTGAAATGGATTTGATGTTCGTCACACACACATACGTTTATATTGATGAAGGAAGACGAAAGTTAAAGTTCGATCGATGTAAGGCAACTTAAGTAATTTTTATCGCAAAATCCATTTATTCTCAATCGTCTGTACTAAGGTTCAAGAACGAAAAAGCAGGACCTTCTGTACCATACGAAATCAGATAATTTAAAACCTAAAGGAGCGCGGCGTACCAGCGATTATTTAAAACGATATAAAAGAATGCAATCATGATTACAGCACAAAAGAAATATCAATTTAGAGAAGATACTAGATGAGCGAATAATATATTACAGGATAAATATGTAACTGATAGTGATAGTGTTAGACAGGAATAGGACGGATTTAATGTTGAAAAAAGATGTTGTGCAGTAAGCCCTCAAATGCTTTGCAAGGATTCTCAACGTCATAAAAGTCTCGCTTTATCTTATGCAAGTACGTATCTGGACGTCAACGACATAAGCGGACGATGTGCTGTACTGCACAGAAAGACCCAATCAATTTTTCACATTAAGAATACATAATATAGGATCAAGAAGAGCTCGACTTGATTGGACCAGAAAAAATACAATTTGTCGAATGACGCGATAAATATATTTGGCTAAAACTCGGCGAAATTTCATTATATCCGCATTCATGCGTGTAATGTAAAATGGTGTAAACTGAAACTACATGTTTAGCGCCCAGCACAAGTGGGCGTGGGGGTTCGGGGTACGCATCCCCAGAATGCCGAATACCCTTCAGAAATCATAATAACCCCCATAATTCAATTTTCGAACATTGTTTGTTTTTCTCGCAATTTTTTGATGCCAATGGATAGTACTCGACGAGAAACGTTGAAAAATGGTACCACCATTTTTAGGACCTTTTTTACCTTTGAAAATCTTGCACCTCCAGAATTTTGTTGCTGCTCACCTATGGTGCTCAGTCTAAGAATGGTAGCCGTTTATATCATATGAATAGGTCTATTAACACTAGGTGAGCAAATTAAGTATGCATTATTTCACGTTGATCTGACTTTAATGTTTGGCACGGTTTTTTAAGCATCACGCTGATGAAAGTTGCCCCTGCTAATTAAAATTTTGTCCCATTAGCACGACGTGCTAATGGATTCGAATTTGGGCGATAGTATAGTAATTTTAATGTCTTCTAACGCATCTTTAAGCAATAAGCAAAATTCCCAAAAAATTTCTGGCGCTTCGCGCCGAGAGTCACACTTGCTGTTCATTAAGTCAAGCGCGATATTTAAACACTCCACAATCAATCTTCGGGTTATCTAAAAGATGATGAATTTATTTAGTCTGTTTGTTTAACGATTTCTATCGCAAAATACTTACTCGTACTTTGTGATAATTCCGCATTGTTTTCCGTTGTTTGAAAATACAATAAGCTTCTTTATGTTTACTAATTATTCAATTCATAAGCGCAGTGGCGTCTGTTGTTAGATTGAATTATGGCAAGGCAATCGTATAATTTTTTCGATATTGTAACAGGCAACAAAGGTGCCCACTTTCTGAGTTCACTGAACATTAGGAAGCCAATAATTGTGATTTAGCATGAATTTCTCGATTTATCAGAATATCACGGCGTTCTCAAGCAGCTATATTAAAAAAGAACAAGCATTACTGACACCTTAGGTACTATAAAGATAAAAAAAATTAGCGTGCTAATGTAAATCATCCTGTGCTAATAATAGAAACAATTTTCATTAGCAATAAAGCTAATGGAGGTCCGTGCTGAAAAGGCTGCTCCTAACAATTTATCATACCAAGTGCTAACGGATTATTGTAAAATCGGTATTAATATTGAATATCGTGCTAAACACAAAAATTTGGGAATTAAAGAAGATGAATCCAATGAAAAATAATTTTTCTTAGGGTTTGCTCATCGTTCAATTAATTTTTTATCGACAGATGCTTCCTTGATAACGGACGAGATATACACAGATGAATTCTCATTACATACAAAATACAACGTAGGTGCATAAAACGGGCTTTTACACGCTAAGGAACAACAATACTTTCAGCGTGAAACAACCAACACATGTAATTATGATCCTAAATTAATTACTGCCTTAGATATTAAGTCATCTGCAGGGGCGGAATTATGGGGCGGCCCCCCATTGGCCAAAAATATTTAGCAAGATAAAGAATGGATATGCAATTTGCAATGACTTTTGGTCGTCAGTGACCATAATATCTCAGATTTTTCCAGCGCTACATGCCGGATGATACCTATTAATGACATCTACTTACTTTCTTTGGCGAACTGAAAGCCATTTTCTGTTCATTTAGGTTTCAAACCAATTTCAGCAGCAGAAACAGTTATTTTTGCATAGTTTTCTTCTATTTTCAATTAAAAATTTCAATGTTTCGCATCAAATGCTATAAATACAGGGAATCAAGCAGTACATCACGTTTCTAGACGTCTATCCCGCCTTAATTTCACAAATTTTCTGGTGCTTCGCGTCAGATTTTTGTTAAAGGCAAAGAAATGTAATGATTTTTTCGCACAAAATTGTCGAAAATTTTAAAATTTTTCAGAAAAAAATATTGCATCAAAAGTGATTTTATGTAAAAGTATACAATGTAAAACACCGAAAAAACGCTATTTCGCGCGTTAAGGGCAAATTTTTGTACCTATTTTCGACTGTATTTGGAAAAGTTGGGATACCGCCCCCTTAGGAAAATCCTAGATCCGCCGCACTGGTCATGTGTTATTCTTCATTCATACATACATACAAATGTAGATACACCAGAAAACTGGCTGCTACGATCTCCCTCAAAATCTTAAGAATGCCTCAATCATTGGCAAGCCTATTTACTATTGCTTTTCTTCTTGTAATTCGTTTGCGATTCAGTCAAAATGAGACTTCAACTTTTTTCACTTGCTTCTCAAACTAACAAATACAGTACACATTCACTTCACCATATCGTTAAAATAACTGACGGCCTATCCTAAATTTTAACCTTTAACCGAGAAAAATTATTATAACGATTCCTGTATTTATTTCTTCCGATTCCCCTATCTTGCCCGAGTTGCGTATACATATTATAACGTATATATATAAATAAATTAGAATTTCGGGCAAGGAAAAGGAAAAGAATTGGCACACGTATACGCGCGGCTACGAAATGGGGGTATTAGAATTTATCGATCAGGGATTCATATAAGAATTTATTGCTCAAGGATTCATAAATAAGCTACAAACATGAAAAATTCAATTTAGAAAACAGATATTGACACTCGACAGACAAACCGGCAATCTTATCGCACTTTTCAAATTTCTGATTTTCAAGTTCCGCTTCGTAAATTTCTAACTATACAACGACACATACACAGATGCCTTAGTTTATTCAGTAAGCTGACAATGTGTGTAGGAATGTGTACCTAAGCACTCAAGAACAATTAGTCAAATAAAAGCAGCAATTAATGCATACATAGCTAGCATAAGTCAAGTCGTATGAGCAAATACAGCAAGCACGTATATACCTACATATCTCTGGGGGAATGGGGGGTTCGGACACGCGAAATTCAGAAAAATCGGAAAAATATGACTTTTTAAACGTTATTTTGTACTATTTTTTGGCCTTTTTGGGCTTAGTCCCCCAAAAATTGGTGTTGGTCCCCCCAAAATAGGACGGCCAGCTACGTGCCTCAAATACAATACCTGCATAGCGACGGGAAAATCTTGTTGAGCTTCGGCAGGGAAAGACACTTCAACGGCTTTTTTAGTGAACGCCTGATTTCCAGCAGGTAGAGCGCCGACTTCAATAATATGAAACTAAAATATATATGTAAATTTATCAACGTACTAAATTAAAAATCATTAAGGTCGTTGTGAATTATCGACGTCTCTGTACAACAGAAGATTTTATCCCTCCCCTCCTAATTCGAGATTTTTCAAAAAATTTTCAAAAAATTTCTATAAAAGGTGCGGCTATAAGCGTTTTTCGCTATCTGTTTGCTTAAGAGTGTAAAATTATGCTCATTTTTTTACTATATTTTGTTCAATTTAATCGAAGTTTACTCATATTATTCTCGAAATTTTTTCGTTTTTCATGCTCCAAAAAGGATATAGTATCGTCAGAAACGCCGAACAACGGTTTTTTGACGCGTACCCACCGTTTTCGAGCCCTAAAAGGCATTTTCAAATTTCGCCCCCTCCTTCCCCCATGATTCCATGCTGTGCGTATCTGCAAAAAATATTGCGAAATAAATATAGTTTTGTTCCGGAAAGTAGCAACCAATGACTTAAAGCGACATAAGAAAGAGAAAAAATAGGCTATTTAAACTGACGCAAGCATTAAACTTACTTCTTTAGTGCCTCGAATAAAACTACAGATGGCTCACCTTTGCGCCAGCGGGATTACGGACTGAAAAACAGAATAAGTTAGAAGGCTCGGGATTGCCCTCTAACTTGTACTGCATAAAACAAGCCGCGTGGCCTTCAATCGGCTGGCTGACCTTTCGTTCTACGCTATACAACTGCATACTTCCAACTACCCTGTTATCCTTAAAAGGAATTGAAATCAGTTCAGAGATGCAATAATAATTTTTCTGTACGAATACCACATTATCAAGTGAAACTTTACACACAACAAATTGTTTACAATATGTAAAGCTACTTGAATTGAATTATTTTAGATTTTTAATCACTTAATTTCATTCGCTTTCTATATTGTGAGCTACACAATATTCAAGGTATAGGTAAGACAAGCACACATGCACATAGGGGGTGAGTGGGGTAGTATTCGCCCTGAGGGATCAGCTAGACCGGTACTGTCCGGCGATTTTGAGCGAACAGGTCTTGTTCTGCATCATTTTTGACATCAAAATCAGTAAAAAATGTCAAAATTTTTCCGGCGCTTCGCGCCAGATTAGTACTTTTAAGTACTTTTTACTCAAAAAGCGCCCGAAATTGATAAAGTTTTGCATTTTTTAGTGTTAACAGTGATATAATGCAGTCAAAATGGACTAAAAATGCTTTTAAAATGTGTTATTAACACGAAAAAACGTTTTATAGGCTATTTTGACCATTTTGATCATAAAAAGAGCAAAAAATCGTGAACGTTAAATTTACTGTTTCAGATTTTTGGCATTTCACCCCCTGCCGACCCTGACCTTGTGCACCTATGAAGACAAGTATGTATAAAGCCCAAAACCGATTACCCAACACCGATTTTCAAGCAATCAATCCGACCTAATTTATCTTAACGCAGTGTGATTAAAACTTTACAACGATCCTGCAGACATGATAAGCTTCCAAACAAAGCAAATCGCGTCTGATTTGGTCAGGTATCTGAGAATTTTGGCCAAAAATTGGAAGTCAGTTACCCCCCCCAAAAAAATCTTTTGGGCCGTTATATGTATGGGGGTGGTAAGGAACGACCAAAATATCTAAACAATCAACATAAAGTCACCATTGTAGCGCCATAATTAGCCATAAAAATTAATCATTTACCCCCCTTCCAGAACCTTTGACCGTGTGCATGTATGATTTGTAACTCACTAGGTTCTCCAGCTAAAACTCCAAGACAAAATGTCCTCTTATTATTGGTTATTTAGACAAAAAAAGCACCTAAAAATGGCCTAAAACGCAAATTTCCTACCAAAATTCGATGATACATATGTGCATGCGTACGAGTAAAAAATCTCAACTGTTGAAGGGAATAGGGCAGCAGTGCGACTTTGGGCAGGGGGTACCCCCAAACATGATCTTGGGGGTTTGGAGGGTTTTCACCCCTTCGGGATTATTCCAACCCCCAGAAAAATTTTCAACCCCCGCAAAAATTTTTTCACCCCCTAACGGTTTATTTTTTTAGACTTTTAGGATCGGCAAAGATTTGTCCCAGATGTACAAAGACATTTTGGGACCGTACAATGTACCAGTAGAAATGTTATTAACTTCCTAAATTTTCCTGCGCTTTACTTCAGCATAGATTATGAGTCTGCATATATATAATGCTTTGTTCTGTATGTTTTTATAAGCCGCAAAAATTAAGTATGATAGTCAAAAAAGTCGAGAAATTCCGGCGCTTATGTAATTATTATTATCTCTTCACAAAGCCCCGACATTAAGTTCAAAAGCTCAACTCAGCCAAAATATTGCAGTGCATCAAATGTTTACAGTAATTTAGTGCGTTGTATTGTCTCTTAAGTATAAACCAGTTTTTTGTACGAGACAAAGATTTTGAGAGCTCGTTATAAAGATTTTTTCGGAGTCATCTTTGTGCAATGTACAAAGGAACTTTTTTGGGGCAAAGTAATAGTATGTAATTTTAACGTTTTTGGAGCATTTTTTTAGCAAAATTTCCAAAAATTTTTGGCGCTTCGCGCCGAGTATCATCAATTATATTCTGTTTAGCTCCAAAAGCGCGGGCATTTAACGCTTCCAAATCTATGTGTAAGCATCTTTGTACAGATTGAGAAGCATCTTATACATCTATTTCCACTGTTTTATAAAAGATTTTATGCAAGAAAAAAGAACTATTAAAGCAACTTTGCACTGTTTTCTGCCGTTTGAAGATAAAATTGAGTCTTTTATGCTTTGCGTTGCATTAAATTCATAGGCAAATTGAGTTGTCTGTTGTAAGGAGATTCAGTCAGCACATTGCAACCGCTTATTATCTATAATTGTCGTAACAAAGTCACTTTAACTTGCTGAGTCGAATTTTATGTGTGATTTCAACCCATGTAAGACTCATGAAAATTTTGGCGTTTCGGGGCCGAACTAATATAAGCAGGTGAATTTAGGACAAAAAGTTGCACCTTTTGCGAAGCGTGCGGGTCACGGATAACAATCTAGTAGTATGTAAAAATATGTACATTCAATTGCATATCTATGTATGCGTTATATGTACAAAAAAATTTCGTGCGTACAAAGACTTTTCCGGAGATCTTTGTACATGTACAAAAGAGGCTCGTACAAAAAACAGTGGTCTAAACCTTATTTGAACGTCATGGGAAAGTAGGAGAAAACCTTTGGAAGCCTCGAAAATTTGAAAGTATTTTAAATTTGAATAAAATTTGAAATAGATTTCAATATCTCATACAAAAATAAATTTGAAAGCCTCGAAGATTGTGTATCAGGCAGTATTGACTAATTTTTTAGCGCTCCCCGCAAATGTAGCTTTATGAACTACATACATATCTATCATTAAAAACAAAGAAAATGTACATGAAAACGCTAAAAACACAAGAATTTTCCGACGCTTTGCGCCGTTTGGATAAATTTTTGTAAATTTTATTGTCAGTTACCCATAAAATGACACAGTACAATAACAGAGATAATTGCAAGCTTGTTTACACAATAAATAGAACGCACATTGTACCATATAATACTGCACTAATATTTACCTACTAACAAATGCACAAAAATTTTTGGATACCGTCTTTGCGTTACATGTACAAACGAACCTTGTACAAAATTTTAAAAAAAACACAGTGCTCCCACCAGAATTGGCGATTTTTCAAAGTTCCCGAAAATTTTCTTAAAAGTTTGTAGGAAAGATGCTTCTATTGAGCGTTTTTAGCTATCTATTCATACATGCACATAGGGGGTGAGAGGGAGGTAAACCCCCCTGAATGGTCAGCCGGACAGGTACTGTCCGGCGATTTTGGACTGATGGAACATTTTTGCATAATTTGTGAGGTCAAAAGCAATAAAAACGTCAAAAATTTTCCAGCGCTTCGCGCCAGATTAGTACTTTCAAGTACTTTTTACTCAAAAAGCGCCCAAAAATTGATAAATCTTTGCATTTGTTAGTCTTAAAAGTGATATAGTGCAGTCAGAAGGGACTAAAGAAGCTTACCACGAAAAAACGTTTTACAGGCTATTTTGACCATTTTGATCGTCAAAACAGCATAAAAATCGTGAACGTTAAATTATACTGTTTTGGATTTTTGGAATTTCACCCCCCCTCCTACCGACCCTGACGTTGTGACCTATGTATGTATCTGTTTGCTCGAAAAGTGCCCAATTTTCGGCGCTCCGCCGCCATTATACTCATGTTTTGACTATATTTTGTTCAATTTGTTCCAACTTTTTTAATATTTCTGGAGAAAAAAATATTTTTCATCGTCAGAAACGCTAAAAAAACGATGTTTTTGACGCGAACCTACCATGTTTTGCACCCGAAAAAGGCACTCTTATAATTTCATTCCCCCCAATTCCCATGCTGTGCATACATGGTACCCACCCAGCCTCATTCATACGAACATGTATGTAGTCGTACATCCATGCATGTACCGGCTTGAAAGTTTGGGTGGGGGTTCCAGCTCATAAAATTTTCTGACTTTGGGGGAATGGGTGGACGTCCAACTTCGGGTGGGGATCCCCAACCCCGCCGTTATATGCATGCGTACATATGTATGGTAACAGAGTACATATGAATGTAACGCGCTTACTCGCGCTGCTATGCCAATCAGCAAAAGCCATTGCACTTTAGCATCAGTTCGGTAATTAATAATTTGACAACCGGCAAGCGAATTATGACGTTCAAACATTTTCTGCGGCTGACTGTCGCCTAAAATCAATGTTTAATACATATTTACTGCGCGAAATCGAAAAAGTACATAACTTAGAAGACAAAAAAACGTATTTCATCCGTTCCTGATCAAATACTAAAAATCAAATGCACTTACATGTGAAAGAAGGTACAACTCATGCATGTAACAGGGGGATGTGAGATCCTCACATTCCCATAGGGGGAGTGAGGGGGTATTACCCCCACCTCAGGAGTCCGAGACTTGAATCACTGTCAGACGATTTTGAGCTATCAAACGTTTTCTGCAATGATTTTTGGGTACAAAAGCAGCGCAGATGTTAAAAATTTTTCGGCGCTTCGCGCCGACTAAGTACATTTCTGTTTTATTTACCCATTAAATACCTAGAATGAAGTTAAAATGATCTTAAAAGTCAAAATTTTCGATGAATTTTTATATTTTTTACTTACAAGAGTGACGAAAGTAGTCAAAATGGGACAAAAAGTAGTTAAAAATGCAGTTTTTCACATTAAAACATGCTGTATAGGATGTTTTAAGCGTTTTGCATATTTGACCTGCAAAAAAGGCTAAAAATCTAAATTAAGTGGTCTCAAATTTTGGGATTTCACCCCCCTCTGAACTTTCGACCTTGGGAAACTATGGTGAGATCCCATACCCAAAATTGGTCGCCCCCCACCCACCAAAGCTAGCAAATTTTTGACCCCACCCCCTCCCCCACCCCCGATTGTTGGCCAAAAATTGAATTTTTTGACCGTTTCTATGTGTCTTTTGGCCGTTTTTGGCCAAAAAAATTGGAGGTCATCTACCCCTCCTCTAAAAATGGTCGGGGACCCCTTACTTGAAATTAAGTCGGTAAAAATGAGTATATATTCCATAAGTTTTAATGTCTAATAAGATATAAATGCACTCAGCTCATTGACATCTATATATATTGAAATAAAAATGTGACTAATGTTTGAGCTTCCGCCTATTACCTGAGCATCGAACCTACTTATTCATTCTAAACCAATCAAGGCAAACAAGTTTGTATCTAACAACAATATTAAGATTTTTGGGCACGTGAGAAAACTAAAAGGGCTGAAAAATCGACTTATGAATCTGCAATAGTGGAGATTATGGAAAAGAAGAATCCAGCGTTGTTCAATAGATAAACTTTTCTAAAATGTATATGCTCTACATGAGGGATCACAACGATCGCGATCTACAGAGAATATCAAACGATTCTGTGGAAAAATCCATTTTTCTTATTTTACTCCTAAAAAAACAGCTAGTGATTAGAAAACACTCAAAATCCGGAAATCGACATGAGATAATTTTACGATTTATCAGACATCAAAAGGAAAACTGAAATATACATTATTTACCTTCCATGGACCAGTGATACACAGCACCTTCGGTTACGATGGCTATAGTGTTGACGTTAATCCATTTCCAAAACACAACATCTTCGGTAATATTATGCGCTTTCATTTTGCTCTTCATTTCGATATTGAAAATTTGTAGTGTTCTACCCGCTGAAAGAAAACCAATTCACAAAATCTAATATTGAACTCGATACAAACTACTAATTCTTTGCAACATGTCCCACTTCGTATTTTTTAAATGTTCTTCAAAACGAAGGATTCGAAACAAAGTCGGAAAAATTGAAAACAACGCTCAAAAAGATCAGACTGCGCTTCCAACATGCACCAGGTCAAAAGTTCCGGGATAGGTTAAATCGGGTTTCCTTCGGGAAGGGGAAGAGTAATTTTTTTACCTATTCAATGCCAAATTTTGTCAAATTTTGATACGTATGTAATTTATTTTATTTCATTCTCCATATAAATTTATGGATAAATTTGCATTAAAACAATAACAATAAGGGTGATTTAATGACCTGCAACGTTAAAAATATGCAAAATCTAGATAGCTACGTGCTTCGTAAAAACGGCTCTATAGTCCTTTTGTGGTCAGAAAATTAGCTATATAGTGTTTTTGGTCTCAGAAAACTAGCTATTAGGGATGCAGCGGATACCCGCACCCGCACCCGCTATTACCCGCTTCTTTTTTGGTACCCGCACCCGCACCCGCACCCGCTATTCCGAAATTTTTCTACTCCGCACCCGCACCCGCTAAAAATATTATGATAAAACAGCGGGTGGCGGATAATAATAATTAGAATTTTACGAAAAGACAAAACGATTCTGTGGCAGTGGCACGTTAATGAAAAAACCAAAATGTATAACAGTGTGTTCTAACGTACCAGTACAAATTGGAAAAGCGAACATCTACTTGTAATGAGTCATATTTTTAGGTACCCTCTGGACTGCAGATACATGTTCAAGCTCTCTTATGGTTAATTCCAATTATGCGAATTATGCTTTTAAAAAGAGAAGGGTCTAGGTGCCAATCTTTACATGCATCAGTTCAACCACTCTAGCGTGCGTAGAGATATTATGCAGCAATGTATTGTACATTGCTTTTTTAAGACGAAGTAGGACGTTTTGGCACTGCCGTTTTGGCGCCATACTCGTTGTAATATTATTAATTATTTACATTTAATTTATGATTAAAGTATAATACAGATTCTGAAAGCTCATTCAATTCTCTACGTGATGGTACAAATTACTTTTAAAATATCTTTGACTTTAATGAGATAATTAAACGCACGTAAAAATACACTGGATTTTCTACAGTTTTTCAGTCGTACACAAATGAATACTCGTCGATTCTGAATATATAATTTAGCTTAAAATTGCTTCAAAATTAATGTACTTAGAATATTTTTCAAGTTGCTGGCGCGAAAACCGTAGGACCCTTTTTAAGAAGAGAATGACAACAACAAGTGTCTAAAACATTGTATTCTGCAAAGTGCAAATATATTATCTCATATTGGTCAATGGTTCAATCATTGACAATTTACTTATCTTTAGTTTGCAAATTTAATTCATTGAGAGAGTAGTCTGCAAAGAAAAAGAACAATCAGCTTGAAGATTAATATGAATTTTGCACACAGTAAATAACTGCATTAAGCGGACAAAAAAATGGAGCATTTTTAGCCCTATTTATATTATGCTATATCTCACTGCTAAACCCGCCACCCGCCACCAGTACCCGCTATTTTTAAGGTGCGACACCCGCACCCGCTAAAGCAAAATTTTAATACCCGCACCCGCACCCGCTATTCCAAAAAATGTGCACCCGCTGCATCCCTACTAGCTATAATAGCCTTTTTGGATTTACGAACATAGTCATATAGCCTTTTTGGACTAAAAATCGCTAGTAATCGCCTTTTTGAAGTCGGGAAAATAGCTATGTATATATCCTTTTGAAACTCAGAAAAGACAACTTAATAGCATTTCTGAGCTCAAAAAAGTACTACATAGCTAGTTTTTCGGGCCCAAAAAGGCTGTATAGCTAATTTTCTAAGCCCAAAAGAGGCTATACAGCAATGGTTTTTCGGCCAAAATCGCTGTATAACCATCACTTCTTCAGAGCTCAGGGTGGGTAATAACCCCCTCACCCCCCATGCTCATGTATGATTGGACAGTCTACTGCTCGAAAAATTAGGATATGTACCTGAAACTATACTGTTAGTCGCAGGCCCGTATCCAGGATCCAGCCAAGGCCAGGGGACCCAACATAAATTGGTCTATATCTCGAAAAATTCGTCGGGATAGCTCGCAAAGACCGCATTTTTCGACGTTTTTCGACAAGCTCTATCCATTGAGATAATAAAATTCAAAGTTTTCTTCTTCAAATTTTTTTTAACTCAAAAGGCCACAGAAAGTGTCATTTTTTGTTCGCGCCTGGGCCAAAATTATGGAAAATGCTCCATATCCGGCAAAATTTGAAGATTTAGCAACAAAGACATGCCATTTTCCCACCTTTCTGTGAATTATCTAATCTTCCAAAAATTTTCCGGCCAAGAGGGGCGGCCGCCCCCTGCCCCTAAATACGGCCCTGGTTAGATATCATCTAACGCTTTTTCATGGTTCGAGCAACAGGTTTGGTCCCAAAACGGCCTGAGAGATATGTCGTCCAAGAACTCCTGGTAGGGGCATACCCCACATACCCCCTAGTGTGCATGTGTGAGCAGCGTATGCGCAGGCTCGTATCAGAATCCGTTATATGGGGAGCGACAAAATGTGAATTGCTTTACTTTATTAATTTATACATATCTCACAAACTTCGCTGAGGTAATAAGTACAAACCGCATCCTTCGAATTTTCGAGCATGTTCTATCGCAAATATCGAAAAAATACCTGGATTAGGCTGTGAAAAGTACCGTTCTTTTAGTCGCAGTTGAGGCTAAATTCTAACAGCGATATTGAAATTTTTCAACTTGCAATGCATTATCTCACCTTCCAAGAAAATTTATTTCAACCGAGGTAGGAAGGCCACCCCTCGCTCCCTTAAATACGGCATTGTGGGTATGTAAAAGTAATCAGTATGCATTTAACCAACAAAAAGGTATGTCCTTCATAATAATGCGCTTATCTGTTGTTACACGTTACATTTACACAAATCGCGTGATGGGGAATTCATCGATAGATTCTGCATAAGACACATGATTTTGCGTAAAATAAAGCTATTTTGTGAATTCGTATGATTCAACTAAATGTACATAGATGCGCATGGTCGAGGTGACCAGACCGCTGGCCAGAAATGGATAAAGTCGAGAATTTGTGGTCAGGGAAGTACGAAATCCAGGATTTTTTCTTACAGCAACTTATCATTTGTGTGTGAAGTACACATTACGTCCAAATTGCTTGAAAATACATTATTTCGAGACTATGTAAATCGCTCGACAGTAGTACCGAATTTTTCGATCTTTCAGCAGATGTGATACCCTCTCACCATACGTGGGCAGCACCATAATTCTGCGGGGTGTAAGATTTTTCAAAGGATCCAAAAATTGCCCTAAAAATAGTGGTATGGCGAAAAAACACCGTTTTTCAATATTTCTCATCGAGCGCTATCCATCGGCATCAAAAAATTGCAAAAAGAGAACAGAAAAAAATTTCAAAAATTGAATTCTGGGGGGTATTTTAGTTTCCGGGGGTATTTTGGTTTTTCTGGGGCGGGGGATGCATACCCACAACCCCCCCAACGCCCAGGTGTGCTTCTCACCCTCCCTATGTGCGTGTATGCTCAGCTAGGCTTAGCCATGATCAGCGAAAGGCTTGCAGTCAAACCAGATTTGCATCTAATTTTTCAGCCCAACACAAAACAACGACTTACAATGCCAGAAAACCAAACAGTGCCAGAAAACGACAATTTAATAAACAGCCCACCTTTTAATGCTATGACCTTAGAAGCCGGGTTCATAATGGCAGAATCAGCAGAAATTGGTCGCCTCAGTGGATTATTTGGTTCCGCCATATCAATAATAACCACTTGTGCCGACTCGTTGACCTTCTCCCGAATACAAATGAATTTATCCGACTCCATCGTCAAGCTAGCGAAGCCAATATTTTGAGGGTTGATGCCAACTTTCTGGAGCTGAAAATGTCAACGCTACTATTGAACGCATTGTATCTTTTTAGCGCGTAATTCAAGTTTTGATGATCGCTCGGCAACAATAACATAACTAAGAAAAAATTGCCGAAATTTGGCCGATGGAAGGTTTCACACATGAATTCAGCATATTCTTCATTATACTTGACGATAAATGGAATCAGGGGCGTAACCAGCCGAGAGGAGGAGAGCCCCCACCCGATTGAAATAATATTTCCCAAAGGAAAAAATTGAAAATTAAAGTCTCACTAAAAGGACTGCCAAAATGCGTTTTTAGCACACTTTTGAGCTGAACTCCAAATTTTCAGCGCGCCATATACCTTATTTTCTATTATATTTCTTACCTTAGAAGCGCAGATTTGACTTTAAAAATGGTAAATATGTCAAAATTTTTCATTTTTATCCTGCATTAGCTCTTTTTGGAAAACCGCAAAATTAAATGCAATAACAAGAATTTCGAAATGTTTTAAAGTCAAGCTTGAACTTGATATTGAGAAAATAGTCATACAGATAGATTAAACGATAGATTTTTCATATCCGAGTTTGATATCAAGCGAAATTTTTTTTCATTTTTTTCAATTTTTTTCTCCACCATAGTATAGATCTCGTCGAGAAACGCTTAAAAATGCCATCATTCTCGTGTATAACCTTATGGTTCTCATCATACAGGACTTCAAAAATTCCGCCCCCCTTCCAAATAAAACCCTGGTTAGGCCCGCTAATTTCAATCAATATACGTAGGAGTAATCAAAACTAAATAGTTTTTGACTTATCGCATTGCACCCAAAACTCTTGTTCATCGTCCACTTACCGAAAAATCAAATGCTTACAATCAAGTTCGTATCCATGATCCAAATGAGGGGCCCAAAGTAAATTGGTTAATATCTCGGAAATTTCGTAGGAATAGCTCGTAAAAACTGCGTTTTCCGACATGCTCTATCCGTTAAGATCATAAAATTCTAACTTTTCCATTAGAAAAATTTTCTTTTCGTTAAATAGACTCTGAAAAATGTCATTTTTTGGTCGCGCTTAAGGCAAAACTATAGAAAATACATCAGAAACGGCGCGAAGCGCGAAAAATTGACAATTTCCTGGCAAACAGATGCAATTTTCTCATCTTTGCGTGCATATCATATCTGCCAGAATTTTTTCTCCGCTAAGGTGGGGGAAGGGGGCGGCCGCCCCTGAATACGGCCCTGCTTACAATAATTACTAACTTGCTAGCTAGCCTAGTCATTAATATTATCCCAAAGCGGATAATTGAAAAAACCACATATAGGCAGCAGCCATCATGCAAGATGAGAATAAAATAATGACATAAATAGAGCCGACAAAATAAATATAGTCACAACATCAAGCTATTAAACTTCCGTTCCTTCAAATTAGGAAACATTGAAGTGTTGACTTTACACGAAGTTGTTTTTATTAAAAGATATAAATAAAATAAATGCAAATATACAATTGTTATACAAATATGTACCTGAGTAAAAAACATTTCGTGAAACTTTTAACTATAACTGGAAATATGTAAATCATTTCAATAACAGTCTAGAAGTAATGCTGTGGCCTACATTTCAGCAAAAAGGTAGTCCGTGGTTCAAATACAGTTTACAAATTTATTAAAGCGGAAAGACTTAAGCGCAAACATTTGGTGAATAGGTAGCGCGTTAGCGCGTATCTCTCTTATTATATACTTGGGTACCCCTGACATATGAGATTCCTAAAGATATAACGGGACACATCTGGGAGGGGCAGTTTTTTTAAATAAAAAAGATTTTGCACTTTTTTGTTTACACTCAATACCGAGTGTGTAATGAGCGTGTAAAGTTTTGCAATAACGTTATAACATATACAAATCTTTGATGGTTTTCCAGCCACCTTATACACAACTTAGCATACATGCCTCATACAATTTAATGGTATAGAATTGTAGAGAATGAAATTGTCTAGAAAGCGAGTTTTTTTGTTTTTCAAATTTCGCATTAGTTCTCGAATGGGAGTGTAAAGAGAATGAAAATCAGGGGGTGAAAAAACACATTTTGGTCGAGTTTTCGACTTGTTTATGTCTGCGAACAACTCTGGTTATGAGTTCTAAGAAATTTTTTCTGATACAAATGCACTACGGGTTAAGGGCTACTTTGTGCTTACCAGCAAACTCTTGTACGCTCGATACGGACTTAGATCTAGGGGTTTAAACTTTACAATCTAGCGGATAATGTAAAAAACAGATTTTGTCTAAGATTTCTCTACAAGCTTTTCCGCTTGTGAGTCGGGATAAATTTAATAAAATATAGATAAAGTACATTCTAAGGTCTACACGCCGCAGCAAACTGCGTTCAAAAAAACAATATTGAATTATTTATGGGGTGTAAAGCTCGAAATCAGGGGTGTAAAATGAGCAAAAAACCCTTTTTTACCCGTTTTTGATAGGTAAATTTTGCGGAACAGAAGTTTTCCACATAAAAACGTGCTACGACTCAAAGACTACAAAGTGGTCCAAACCGAATTTCTTCGAACTCAATGGAGAGTAAGGTTCAGATTTTTAAAGTTTACAATGTGGTGGATGGTGGAAAATACGTTTTTGTCCGTTTTCTATTCGCCACTTTCTCCGTTTAGAAGTCAGGATAGGTCAAATAGAATAAAAATAAGTACTTTCTAAGGGGTACACGTCACCCTCCAGAATTCCCATACTGTGCATGTATCTACGAAACGTCAAAATTACGAATCTGACTGCTAGTTTTCTCTACAATAAGTAGTTGCGTAAAGTTTGCACTATTCATTTATTGTAAATGTGTAGTTTACACTGCAAATTAATTTTGCGTCCAGAGCATTGCAAAACTGATTTTTTTCAAATTATATTCCGTAAGGTTAGGATTACGAATTTGACTGTATGTCTTTTTTACACCCAGTAGTTATGTAAAGTTTACAATGAAAATTAAATTCAGTTTTAGAGCGTTGCAGAAGCTTAATATTTTTCAAAATGTTCCATGTGAAGTCAGGATTTCGAATCTGAGCGTAAGTGTTCTAAACACCCGATTTTTGCGTAAAGTTTATGCTGAAAACCTTTGATCTGCTTAAATAAGGTATGGTTGTCTTGTTTTAAAAAGATAATGCTGATGTTCGGATTAATATTGTTTTCCACATTCTTGGACTGTTGTCATTATTGTGGCATGTTGCCGTACGTATTTACTTACCGATTTACTCAAATCATGCTAATTAAGATTACATAGGGAGCTACCAAAGAAAAATGCTCCGATGGAACAAAAAAGACGAATATACTCGGGATTGTGGATTATTAAGGATGTAAAAAGAGGGACTAGGAAAAGCTACCTATGTATATGCTTAAAGTCACAAAATCTGTTAAAAATTAGACTTTCTCTAAGCAAAGCAAAAACTCGAAGTATATTCTGTGGCCTCTGAATAAATGTAACCTTCTTTAAATAATTTTCAATGCTTCGCATAAGAGTGTATAAACATGATCTAAAATATATACTTTTGTAAACTGCTTGCAAGTTGCAACGCTGACTTATTTCACATCGTGACTGATAGAAAACTATCTGCAATTATATTTAAAGGTGTTTTATTTTGTTATCATGAGCATTATAGCAAGCAAACCTGGCGTCAATTTCTTAAGGCAACAAATCGTTGTGGGCATGCAAGCGTACCTACGTGTAGTCTGTTTCACGTAAGCTTACGCGTTTCCTACTGCTTTAAACCAACAATTTCGTTGATTGTCTTGAATGCATCGACGTTTGCTATTTCATCCAATTGGCTTACAAAGTCGCTCCTACTTTTCTCTATCTATTTTCCCATAGCTACTGCTTAGCTATCTTGCTGCTTTTTCAATCGTTTTTCGGTTCAATAGTTTAATTCAATCTGCAAGCCGCAGAATATACTTCGATTTTTTACGTTGCTTAGAGAAAGTCTGATTTTTAACAGATTTTGCGACTTTAGGCATATACATAGGTCACTTTTTCCTCATTCCCTTCTTTAACATTCTTAATATCCCACAATCCCACGTATATTCGTCTTTTTTGTTCCATCGAAGCATTTTTCTTTGCAGGTTCGGTATATACATGTTTAAACTTAAACTTTCACACAGAAAAAGCATCATATTAGGTAAGTACTGATTCGAATTTACATATTTTTACTCACATGCTTAGCATAATATAGGATATTTGATACAACAAATAATGAGGTATTTCGCACTCGCAATTCTAATACGTCACACGATTTTTAAACATTTAGCCGATTTGATAATCATGCGGTCATTACCTGCAGGTGCTCCTGAAACTTTATAGGCAAATTATCCATTTTTAAGTAAACGTGAGATAGCTCAGTTAGTTTCTAAACCTCAGCGTCAATACCGAATTCCAGCTCGTCAACGCGATAAAAATATAAATGCTAAAAAATCAAATGTTTGTAAAGAAGTTCCGGTACTTCTACAGAATCGTCACTATTTATCATGTCATCAGCAATGATAATGGTATAGTAAAGAAAATTACAAAAACGATAATAATAATTTCAATAGTCTATTTCTTGAAACAGCCTACAGAAGTAAGCATGTGGGGAAAGGGGTTGGGTGTTTTCACCTCCCCCAGAAAAATTTTTACGCCCCCCTCCTAGTTTGCGATTTTTCAAGTTTACAAAAATTTCCTGGAAATTCGCAAAAAAGTGCTTTTTTAAGGGTTTTTAGCTATGTGTTTGCTCAAAAGTGTCAAATTTTTGGCGCTTCGCGCAATACAGCGGGTACCCGAACCAGCCTGAATGTTTACAGTTTATTCGGATATTTTTAAGCACTAAACCGCCACAATTCTATGTCAAAATTTTAAATTTTTTAGGCGCTTCCGCGCCTGCTTTTTTTAACTATGGCAAATTATTCTAAAAGTGCTGTACTTTTTAAATTATGCAAGTAAAACTGGATGAACAAACAAATAAACTAAGCGATTCATTGTTTAAAAAACGTTGAAGTTTATGTATAACTCGAATCTTCAATTTTTCATGGATTTATCACTGAAACGTGTATTTTTCAATCATCTCACTTAAATTTGAACTCTTTTTCAAAAACCGATTGCAATTTTTATATTAATTAATATTTGTTAATTAAAATTTTAATTTTCATATATCAATTGAAATTTTGCTTGAAAACTTTCTTTATTCATTATGCTTAAAGATAGGTTTTGATAAAGTTAGGCTTCACGATTATCACTTTTCCCTCAGTGCTAAAAAACACTTTACGCTCGAAATCATTAATGGTTGTAAGCTCAAAATGATCCCAGGCACTGCTTTGGCAGTACTTTGGCGTGTGTAAGCAAATTATGTGAATGATATAAGCCAGTAATTTAAAAATCATTATGTGAAAAATATAAATCTCTCTTTGTCTGCTAAAAATCAGGCACATAGTATATGATAATCTGAATTTAAGAGCAGAAAATTTTCAGGTCGGATAGTTCCAACGTTTATAGTTCCATTGGCAAAATATTAAACTTTCCTATAAATTTAAAAAAATGCGCTTTATAAGCTCTTTACACAGAACTGTCGCTAAGCTGGCTATACGACCGATTTCTCAATATTTCACTCAAGCCCTGCCTAGAGAATCTTCCGAGCCCTACTCTAAAAATCTTCTGATTTTTGCCGTTTTACCCAATTCTTTTAAATAACAATAGGGATGCAACGGGTAGTGAATGGTGTATTCGGGTTCGAGTTCGGGTAGTTCATCCAAGTTTATCCGGGTTCGGGTTCGGGTAGTCCACTTCAATTTATTCGGGTTCGGGTATTAAAATCAATACCCGATCGGGTTCGGCTTCGGGTATTTCAGTAAGTATATAGGAATACCAGTGTATGGCGAATTTCTTAGGTACATGTAAGCCAGATGTTACAATTTTAATTATTATTAGATGCCTCGTGCCTAATTATTTAATGTTTCACTCAAGTATCCAGTGATTTTCCTTCCTCCTCTCGGTGGGCAATAACGCTAATGTAAATGAGAGGTAGCGCTGTGTGTATTGTGTCTGATATACACCTACAAATAACATTAACAACTACTTTATATATATATATATATGAATACGCGAAATCGCTTGCTTGGAGAAACTGCCGAACATAGTTTCCCAAGGTTCATAGTTGAGGGAGGGGTGAAATCCTAAAATGGGGGACTAGTGAATTAAGTGGTGTATTATTATTAGCCGACACGAATTTTTTGTACGAGCTTCTTTGTGCATGTATAAAGATCTCCGAAAAAGTCTTTGAATGAGCGGACAAATTTTTGTAGATGTATTATATAAATATATTAGTAAATATACAAATTTTTACATACTACCAGTGTGTGACCTGCTACCCACATGCAGTCCTAAATATGATGATTTGGCCTGAATTTAGTTAATAACATTAGTTCGGCGCGAAGCGCCGATATTTTTATGAGCTTTTGATGGAATTTACACATAAAGCTGGACTGGAAAAGCTAAAACAACTTGTACTACAAAATCAAAAATATTAAAGAAATTGTAATATGCCAATCAAATCTTGTAATAAGCACCACTGCGCTTATAAATCCAACGTAATATCGAGATAAATTAGTCAATTTTATCATTGAAGGGAAAAATGTGCAAAAATATTAAACCGTACTTATTTTTGCATAAAATTTTTAAAAACAGTAGAAATAGATACAAAAGATATTTGAATCTGCATAAAGATGCCTATATTACACAAAGATTGATTTTGGAGTATTTAATGCCCTTTTGAAGCTAATTACAGTATATTAGTGATATTTTGCGCGAAGCGCCCGAAATTTTTGAAATTTCTAAAAAATACTGAAAAAAAGGTTAAAATTACTATCACTTTGCCCCAGAAAGTATTTTGACATTGTATAAAGATGGCTCCAAAAATAAATGCACGAGCCGAAATCGAGTTTTGGCGAAAACCCGCACTTTTTGGACATTTTTAGGTGCCTTTTTTGCGATTTGCGGCCAAAAATTTGTCATTTACCCCCCCTGAAATGGCCGAAAACCAGACGTGTAACAGGCAGCTTTGGGGAATTCCCCACCCCAGGTTGGACGTCCTCCCTACAGCCCCCAACGTCAGGGAATTTTGACCCACCCTCCCCCATTTTTGGCGAAAACTTGCGCTTTTTGGCTATTTTTAGATGTTTTTGCCACTTTTGGCCAAAAATCGGAGCCGCTTACCCCTCCTAAAAATGACTGAGAAACATAAACGTAACAGGTTGTTTGGGCGATTCCCCACCAACGCTTTTAGGCCCCGCACCCCCTTCAAAGTCAGAAAATTTTTGACCTTCCTCCACCATTTTTTTGGCGAAAGCTTCCGTTTTTTCCTATTCTTACTTCTTAGGTGTTTTTGCCATTTTTGGCCTAAAATTGGAGTCGCAAACCTCCCCCTTTTTCTAAAAATGGACAGGGATCCCCACCCGAAATTTCCAGCCGTTACATGTATTTGGATGACATCCTCTTCCAAAATTTTGAGCCGTTACATGCATGTTTTATAAAAATAGTTTGCCTATTTACTATTGCTTTCATTCCAAAATACTGTATCACTTCATGAAATTCTAATAGTTAAGTGCACTTTTTCCATAGTAAAAATAAGCTAGAAAAATTCAAAAAGTTTTCACCAAATATAGTTTGTTAGTGACCTGAGTCTTGGACCCTAAGGGGGGTAATACCCCCCGTTCCCCCTATGGGAATGTGTGCTGCCGAAAAACTGTTATTCGTGAAGTTTAATTTGATAGAAACGAAGTTCAATTACGACCAAAGAAACAGTGTTTAGCATTTTATACGATATCATTTGGCAATCGTTTTGTGAAATAAAAAGATTAAAAATTAAAGTGAATCGATTGAAATATACCAATTAATTACACAGTCATTAATGTGCACTTGATTACTACATGAAATTCAGCGTTTTAGGGTCGAGCAAACTGAAAACGGCGCAAAAAGCCGAAAATTTTTGAATCTTTGACATACAATTGTGGGATTTTAGAGCTTAAAAATACCCGAATAAAGCCGAATAAAATCCATAAACATTCGGGTTCGGGTAGTTATAATAATTTTATTCGGGTTCGCGTTCGGGTAGTCAAGTTCAGTTTATTCGGGTTCGGGTTCGGGTCCTGAATTTTGTTCGGGTACCCGAGTATTCGGATTCGGGTTCGGGTACCCTTTGCATCCCTAAATCACAATAGAGAATATTAATAATTCAGCGCAAAGCGCCGCAAAATTCGGATATATTATAATGCAACCTTACTCAAATTTAGGCTCACACAAACATACGAAAACAATTAATCCAGCAATCTTTTTTGCAAGTGGGTCGCTTCGCTCCCAATCTACAAATAGTTCAAGATTTTTTCTTTGGCAGCCCTTGTGAAAAGTACTAGCACTCCCGAAATTCTATGGGGGCTGGTCGCCTCATCGTCTTCCCACTTTCCAAAGCTATTTTACGAGCCTAATATGAATCTAAACGAAACTTTAAACCCATGATGAACATTTTAAAATTGTTTTCTATCCATTCGGCAATTTTCAATTTTGCTTGTCTTTACAAAGGTTATATAACTGATTTCTCATCATCCAGTCAATAGCTAAGCAATTCTTTAACTTTCGTTTTTATCAGTATAACCTACCTATGACTCAATCTTTGAAGCTAAGTAAAATGAGGAAATTAAAATGGAAAAATGGGTAAAATCCGGAAATGGAAAAATGGAACATGGTTAAATCCCGGAAATAGAAAATGGAAAATCAAAAAATGGGTAGAAGCCGGAAAATGGAAAAATGGGGCAAAAATGGAGAGCGATGTAAATGCACATAACTAAGCCTAAGCCTATGACATTGTTAACAACAAGCCAGTGGATATTTAGAACCATTTCCTGGGTTTAAAAATACAAGTTAGTGCCAGTACCCTGCTTCCACAGCTGTCCATACCAGTGTTTTTTGTACTCGGCAAAGATTTTTCCCGATAAACAAAGACTTTTTGGGACCGTCTTTGTACATGTACCAAGATTTTTGGGAAAACAAAATTTGCAAAAGGTCTGAAATTCGCAAAGATTTTCAGCACTCCGCGCCGAAATCAGTAATTGTGTGTTCTATATATTTTTATAATGGCAGAAATTGCATTTCAAATGGAAAAATGTCAAATTTTTCGGCGCTTCGCGCCGTTTTAAGACAATTATTAGTGATTTTTGCCCTTAAAGATCCAAAAATCAGCTGAAATACATTACCAAAAGTCGAACAATTCTGTTTTTACCACACTAAAATCGCTACTGTACCATATTATAGTACCCAAAAATTTGCGTGTACAAAATGTACGAAGATTTTTGGGAAGACAAAAACTGTGAAAAAGTGTAAAATTCCAGAAAATTTTCGGCGCTTCGCGCCGAAATGAGTAATTGTTTGTCCTAAATATCTTTAAAATTGGCAGAATTTGCATTTAGAATGGAAAAATGTCAAATTTTTCAGCGCTTCGCGCCGTTTTGAGACAATTTTTAGTAATTTTTGGCGTCAGAAACCCAGAAATCAGCTAAAATAAATACTAGGGATGCAACAGATCCGGGTTTTCCAATAATATCGGATCCGGATCCGATGACAATTCAAAATAACGGATCCGGATACGTATCCATAAAATTTAAAATAACGGATCCGGATCTTTAATTATCAAAATAACGGATAATAACAGATCCGGATCCGGATCCATGAATATGCATTATGAACGCTTAATTTATTAATACTTAAATTTTTGTTCGCAAGTACGGTGCTCATTAGTTTCAGAAGCAGAATTATTGTAGAGTGATGAAATAAGTAAAGCTGCATGAGCTTGGTTTTTTTCTGCGTCTCTAAGGGCGAAAATCACTATCGAAAATTTGACATTTTTCCTTTTGAAATCCAATTTCTGCCATTATAAAGATATATACAACACACAGTTACTCATTTCGGCGAAAATTTTTGCGAATTTCAGACCTTTTTTGCAATTTTTGTCTTCCCAAAAATCTTTGTACATGTAAAAAAAGGGTCCCGAAAAGTCTTTGTACATCCAGGAAAAATCTTTGCCGAGTTCAAAAAAAACACTGGTACCACCTGTATGAAAAAGCATCTACAAACTAAGCATGCGGCGGATTATAAAAAGTTCAAAGCAGAGGAGTCCCATCAGATCGAAGAAAAGGAAAAAGGTATTCTTGTTAAGCACAGATTGTAGAAGATTCGTGTCAAGCATGTCTACTTTCCTTTGAGAAAAACGCGCAGATTGCGAAAAGACTGCTTTTAAACAGGAAAACCAAGAAGTGCAAATGATAATGGAAGCATGCTTACTTGCTGTATGAAATATTTTATTTTTATGAGAGGATTCCTAATTAACTTATGTACGATTTAAGGGTAAAAAATGGAATAACGATGATGCAAGATCAATTGATTTAGATGAGCGGTTAGTTGAGCTTATGACTTTGAGCAATCTACCATTTTCTTTTGTTGCAGAAAAACTGTTGTTTCTTAAATACAATTTGCCTGTCATTGAATTTGAGTATTGAGTCAATCAAAGTAAAGCTTTTGTCTCGTAATGATGTTGTTTCTCAATAAAATTCAAGGTTTAATGATATTTTATCAATCTCTTGGATCCGTTTTAAACTGTAAAAATAACGGATCCGGATCCGAATCTTATTTTTCAAAAATACCGGATCCGTATCCGGATCTTAATTTTTCAAAATACCGGATCCGGATCTAGAATAAAACCGGATAATTACGGATCCGGATCCGGTTATCCGTTGCATCCCTATAAAATACACTACCAAAAATCGAAAACCCTGTTTTACCACACTAAAATCGCTACTGTACTATATTATGGTACACAAAAATTTACATGTACAAAATGTACAAAGACTACTGGGGACCATCTTTGTACATGTACAAACGGACATTGTACAAAAAAAACACTTGTCCATACATAGATTTGTTGTCATGCTTATTGTTTTAATCCTTATGCGCGCAACTTTGTACTTGAAGAATGTCACCAATGGAATCAGCGCATTTGAGAACCTAGGAGAACCACCATCAAGCTCTTCCACATACGCTTACTGCTAGCAAAGTAACCGTGCACACAAAAAAGGTGTCAACTAAGGCGTAGCTGATTCACATACGTATTAAAATAGCCACGTTATAAGTAGCCAGGGCCAGGCCCCGGCCCCGGCGCGCGGGCCTAGGCCCCGGCGCCCGACTGGGCCGGGGGCCAAGCTAGCCCCGGCACCAAGGCCGGGGCCAATGTTAGAGTTGATTATAATGTAGAAAATTGATGTTTTGGGCAGATTTACCTTCAAACTCAATTTCAAGCAAACCACAGATCTTGCTAATTCAAATCTTTATATCCCTATGTCAGATTGGTGAAAATTTCTAGTTTGATTTTAAATTGCAATTCATATAGATGAGCATTTCCAGCTTGCTTGGTAGCAGACAGCTACATCTATCAGAACAAATAGAATAATAAGCCTAAAAAAAGTGCAAAGTAAAGCACATTGAGAAACGCATCCAAGTCAGAGGAGTTAAATCCATACATGGGCAGCTCAAAAATTCTAGGGGGTCCAAAATGTTTCAAAGTCAAAAAGTGCCTGATAATATATGGTAGAGCGAAAAAAAACCGTTTTCTCGCGTTTCTCAATGAGAGCTATCCATTAGCATCAAAAAACCGCATAAAAACAGAAAAAATTCTGAAAATTAATTTCTGGGGGTCTAGCGGATTTTTTTTTGGGGGAGAATGTGAATTCTGGGGGTTTAGAATCCCCCGATGCCCATGTTCTGTTATATCTTGTAATCCCAACAAATATTAGCGCTTGACGTGCATATCTACAAGCAAGAATATATGCATAGGTACATATAGGGGGTAGGGCAGGGTCGTACTATGAGCATGGTAAAGCCCGCTATCATTGGCCCCGGCCAGGCCCGGCGCACCCGGCCCGGCCCTGGCAAAAAAAGGCGGCCCCGGCACAGCTCTAGTTATAAGTACTTATACAGCAAGTAGTTTCCGGTGAAAGCTGCCATCTAACTGGTTCGATTTAACTCAAGTCGAAAACAAATAAAGCAGTGCTTGGATTGTTCTGTAGATTCATATGACTGACCAAAGACAAAATTTGGGTAAAAAATCAGGTTTTTGTCATTTTTGTGAAAAATTTCAAAAAAAAATTTTTTTCTTCTTTTTTGCACATTCTATGGTAATTTTGCATGCTGATGACGAATTTAGCATTCAGCCTTTATTTACTGACAGAATTCGGATGAAAAATCACGCTTTTGTAATTTTTCAATAATTTCAACAATATGTGACTGAGCAGGGTTACCAATGTCTTAGGCTTAGGCTTAGTTATGTGAATTCACATTGATGCCAGCGCATGGGCTAAGCCTGAGATAAATGGAGCAAAAATTGCGGGGTGAGTGGAGCAATTTTTGCTCCATTTATGCCTTAGGTTTAGCCCATGTCTGGCACCAATTTGAATCCGCAAGCAATTGCTGTCGCCTAAAATTGAAAACTGAAAAATATCCCAAAAACTTTTTTTGAAATTTTTTACAAAAATGACAAAAAACCTTATTTTTACCCAAATTTTGTCTGAAATCAAAAATGAATGCTGGATTCGTTATTGGCGTGCAAAATTACCCTAAAAATTGTAATTTTGGAAGGAAAAAAATTTTCAAAATTTTTGTCTTCCGAAACTGAATAAGTGCCGGGTCTGAAATTTGACGATGGAATATACCATGCTTAAATCAAAGTGAAGCCGCCAATTATAAGATAACGTCCTTTGTTGTATATTTCCGACTAAATTAATGTCCTTGATGAGATAAGGGTTCCAAACTACAATACTATATTTAAGAATAGGTCTGACATAAGTTTTGAAAGCCTTGATCAGCATGACATGGTAAAGGTAAGCCAATGATAAAATTGAATACCTCGCATTCTTTATCGATATAAACCAGTGTTAGTCGATTGGCTATGGTTCTGGACTTTTTGGAGTAAGAGGTCCACGTTTCGAATCCGGCTGCCAGCAACTTTCTTTCGCTTCCTCAGATGCTACCGACTGCATACATATGTCCTTATAATATATTTTGATACATACATATGTGAACCAGCTACACGAATGCCTCAACTAGACGTAGGAAAGGAATGCCCATAACAACGTGGATGAATGGGGCGTGGGTAAAATCCGGAAATGGAAATGGAAATGGAAAATGGAAATGGAAAATGGAAAAATGGGTAAAAGCCGGAAAATGGGAAATGGAAAATGGAAAAGTGGGTAAAAGTCGGAAATGGAAAATGGAAAATTTTCCATTTCCTTTATTTTCAACGGAAAATGGTTTATTTTCAAAATTTTCGGTCATAAATGTCATACTCATGTCGTTTTTCCCCAAATTTATCTATTTTCGAAGAAATTTCAAAAGCGTAACTAAAAATGGAAAGTCTACAAAAAATGGAAAAAACTGAAAATTGTTCATTTCTTCGTCTTTTCACTCTAAGTTCTCCTTTTGAAAAAATTGACCTTCCAGATCCGAAAAAATCGTTATCTACTTCGAGTACAACGATTTCGTCGCAGATGGAAAATCGCCGGAAAATGGAAAAATAGGGTAAAACCCGGAAATGGAAAATTGAAAATGGAAAATTTTCCATTTTATTTGTTTTCAATGGAAAATGGTTAATTTTCAAAATTTTCGATCGTAAATGTCAAACTCATGTCGTTTTTCACCAAATTTCTCTATTTTTGAAAAATTTCGGAGTTTTTGAAGAATATGGTGTGCGCCGATTTTGCGCCATTTCGGCAGAACTGCCATACGATTGCGCAAAAACGATACTTTGTGTCACTAAAAGACGCGGAAAAAGATAATAAACCAAATCCATACAAAACTCACAGAGTTACGGTACTTCAAACATCATACTTCGACATTCACCATTTTGAGCCACTTTAAGGAATTTTAGAAGTTTATCACAGGTTTCCAATTTTAACTAATTAATATATTCCTGCCATTTTTAAGGTCGCAGATTACAAAAAATTAAGTAATACTGCATTGAAACCAAGATTAGAGAAAAATTTTTTTTGTAATTTTTTGCCCAAATTTTCAAGAAATTTTTTTTAATTTCACTATTTTCAGCATTGTTTACATCCAGTTAAAGATTTCTACTTAAATACGATTCAAACAGCATTTTTGGATTATCTTAAAGTTCCAACCATTTGAAGATTCAAACAGTGAAATGCAGAATAACATGTACCCAACTTAGGTCGACCTAAGCATCTATGCATCGACCTAAGCATCTATACGTTGACCTAAGCATCTATACCTCGACCTAAGCGGGAGCGACCTCGACCTAAGCAGCCGAAAACACTTCCTCAAATAAACTAAGCCTAAGCCTAAGCGTCATTTGAGCAGAAACTTGAATTTTCACATTATATATCTAGACAAAAAGAACATGCAAAAAATTGTTTTTTCAAATTTAAAAATTTTCAAACAAAATCTTTTTCCGTAAAATAAGTTATTTTTTCGTAATCAGCGACCTTGAAAATGTCAGATACATATGTTTTCAGCCCAAAGTCGGAACATTTTTGGTAAACTGTAAAATACCTCACTTTAATGTAGCTATATCCTGAGTAACTCTATCTTCACCAATATTGGTCCGTTTTTCATAAAATTTTTTTCCGCACTTTCTTTATGCAAGTCCTCCTCATTTCAATCAATTTTGTTCCTTTCCACGTGCATCTGCAAGTTTTCCGTTCACACCATATAGTAAAGTTTAGCCAAAATTTCGAAAGCGTAACTAAAAATGGAAAGTCTACAAAAATGGAAAAAAACGTTGCGCTTTTTCAACAAAAATGGAAAAAATTTGTTGAATTTTTTCCATTTTTAGTTGCGCTTTTAAAATTTCTTTGAAAAATAGTGAAATTTGGTGAGAAACGACATGATTTCGACATTTACGACCGAAAATTTCGAAAATTAAGATTTTCCGTTGAAAATAGAGGAAACGGAAAATTTTCCATTTTCCATTTTCCATTTCCGGGTTTTACCCTATTTTTCCATTTTCCGGCGATTTTCCTCCATCTGTGACGAAATCGTTGTATTCGAAGTGGATGACGATTTTTTCGGATCTGAAAGGTCAATTTTTTTCAAAAGAGGAGAATTTTGAGTGAAAAGACGAAGAAATGAACAGTTTTTCGTTTTTTCGTCTTTGAATACTTTTCCATTTTTAGTTACGCTTTCGAAATTTCTTCAAAAATAGAGAAATTTGGTGAGAAACGACATGAGTTTGACATTAACGACGGAAAGTTTCGAAAATGAACCATTTTCCGTTGAAAATGAAGGAAATGGAAAATTTTCCATTTCCATTTTCCATTTTTCATTTTCCGGCTTTTACCTCATTTTTCCATTTTCCATTTCCGGCTTTAACCCATTTTCCATTTTCCATTTACATTCCCGGATTTTACCTTTCCCCGATGAATGGCTGAGGAGAGGAGTATGTGCCAAGTTGGGAGTTTTCCCCATTTCTGGAGTTTGTTGAGACCGTTAAAGGCATTCTTTAACGATTGAGGTTTTTGCGCCTATGCTTGACCATTGGTTCGGGTTTTTTAGGCAGTTTGAGGTTAAAATTGGTGGATTTTAGTTAAGAGCGCTTGGCAACCCTGTCTGTCTGTACGCCAAATTACAGTAGGTGCCACTGCGCGATACGATATGAAATCTATATAATAGCAAACGTGATTGTCATGCCTAAATTAAATTAATTGCGTAAAACCTTGTTATTGAAAAACAATTTTCGGCAGTTTGAGGTAAAAATTAGGGGATTTTTGACAAGAGCACTTGGCAAATCTGTACGCTAAATTACAGTAGATGCTACTGCTCGATACAAAATGAAATCTACATAATAGCAAACGTGATCGTCATGTTTAAATTAAATTAATTGCGTAAAACCTTGTTATTGAAAATCAATTTTCATCGTTGAAGCGAGTATCTACAATTGTGGTGCCTTGGCACCCTAAAGCAATAGCATTTGCTTATTAAAACTTAAAATTCCTAATAATTGCTATACATAATATCAGGATTGTTGCTTCAGTTTAAATAGCTTTTGTCGATTTTTAATGGCTCAAAAATTGCGATTCGTGCACAAGATATCCGCGAAATAGACTATAGATGTAAATAAATTTGTTTGTTTTCATTTTTATGAATAAATATATCAATAAATTAAAAAATAAATAAATAAATTACGTCTTTAATTCTTTTCTGTGCTTACGTACATTCATTATATAGTTACCTACTTTACCACTACAACTTTACGAGACATTGTGTGTGTGTGTGTGTGTGTGTGTGTGTGTGTGTGTGTGTGTGTGTGTGTGTGTGTATGTGTGTGTGTGTGTGTGTGTGTGTGTGTGTGTGTGTGTGTGTGTGTGTGTGTGTGTGTGTATGTATGTATGTATGTTGTGTATGTGTGTGTGTGCGTGTGCCCGCGCATAAAAGTCAATTCGCAACGCTTACGGAAAAACAACTCTGTTTTTTAACCTTGTAGATGCTGTATCTACACATGTCGTTTACACTAACGACTACATCGCACCTTAGTGCGTCTAGTATGACCATCCGGTCTTTGTGTTCCATTTCATCGATCCAGCCATGTTTTTCGACTACTTTACAGTCGGAAAGAATCCGACAGTGGGACATGCGGAGGCTATCCAGCCACGCAGTGTCAATTGGTTGGACCTTATTTCGCCACGTGTTGCGGGGGACACGACATGCGAATTTACTGTGGAACCCATGTAAGTCCCCTTTAATTTCTTTACATTTAAATCATAGGCGACGTGACCGTTATTCACGTTAAGCCTTTGCAGAGACCGGGAAAATCCGTGCGCAAGTAGCGCCCTTTACGGTCAACAAATTATAATCCCTTTTTTCTTTCTTACTTTAATACCCCCTCAGCCATAATTAGTTCGGCTGGTGTGGCAGAAGTGCCTTTTTAATTCCTGGCGTGTCGTCTTCGACTTTATCAGCGCCTAAGACTGTAAATTGGTTTGATTAGATAAAAGCAAGAAAACTAAATGTCTAGAGGTGCATTATATCGCAGGCAGTTTGGGATTTGGAATCGGCTTTGCTTTTGCCGGATTCTTTTGAGTAAAACCTTTTTTGTTATCATTTCTTTCAAAATTCATCAATCCGATTTCGAACCAAAAAGTATAAAAATTATTACATAATTTTTATAGATGATGACAGCCCGGACTAGAGCTCTTTGTTGTTGTGATTATTGTTCAGAGTGCTACCGGAACCAAAATTTATAATTAGTTTCGCCATAGGTAATCTGGCGCGAAACCTTTTAATTCTTTTCGCGAAAAATTATTCTTTTGGTCTAAAAGAGGTCCAAGGACCTAGGGAAAATTCCAGGGTTATCTATTTACTCCGGTGTTAGGTGTTGCGGTCGGATTCCCCTGCCCGCAGACTCCTTAGGTACCGGACCTGCCACGTCCGTGGAGTCTTTAGGTAATAGGTACTTAGGCTTTGGCCGTTGCACCTTAACCAGCGCTAGGTGTAGCAAGGTACTTAGGTAAGCCCTGAAGGTACTTATTGTGGGTTGTTGTTTTCGTAGTTGTTGTGTGTTGGGTATCTTCTCTGGCGGCGTGCTGCTGGTTGGGATATCCGTACATACTGCAAGTACTTAATCAGCAAGTCCCTAGGCGCGCGCTAAGAGAACTCCATAGCAAAGCGCACATAAGTTACAACCTGCATGAAAACAAACGGTAATCGAAAGTGCTTATTACTGTAACTTTGATTTTTTCACTTTTCGACAGATAACTCGGATCACTCCTAACTCCGTAACGTAATAATCGAGTATTACAGTAATAAGACAGGTTAAAAACAGACTATAAAGGGCTTTAAGCGCCCTTGATGATAAAAATCGGCCGGCACGCTGCTTGCCTGTCTATTGATTGCTATGTGCAATATGGCTTATCGTCACTTTAAACCGCTGTTGTGATCCATTTACAACGATGCAACGATTGCCATGCACAAAAAGGTTTTGCATCACACATACTAAAAGCTTTGTGTATCTAATTGTGCCACAAGCGCAAGGTTTAGTGTACCTACATTTTCATGTTGTTTATGCGAAAGGGTCAACAGCTTGTGGTGCGCGGCATACCTGGGCGTGGGGGGTTTGGGGGTATGCACCCCTCTCCCCGAGAAACCAAGATACCCCCAGAGATCAAATTACCTCCAGAATTCAGTTTTCGACATTTTTTGTTTTTTTCGCAATTTTTTGATGCCAATGGATAGTACTCGATGAGAAACGTTGAACAATTGTGTTTTTTCCGCCATACCATCATTTTTAAGGCAATTTTTTGACCTCTAAAAAATCTTGCACCCCCTCCCCCAGAATTTTCGTGCTGCCCACGTATGGTGCACGGGTAGGTACATACATACCTTATATTCAGCCAATACCGATATCGGTACCTACCGGTACTACGTATATACATAGTAAGCAAAGAAAAATGCTCCGAAGGAACAAAAAAGGTAAATGTACTTGAATTTCTTCATTGTTAAGGATGTAAAAGGAGGAGACTAGGGACACTTTCCCTATATGCGCAGATGCCATAGGAATGTGCTAAACAGTTAGACTTCCCCAAACAACGCAAAACTCGAAGTATATTCTGCGGTCTATGCGCGTTTCTGCAGATTTTCCGTAGTCATTTCGATTATGATGGCGAGTATTTTGATTACTTTATTTTAGAAAATTTCAAGAAATTTTTTGTGGTTTTTCAAGAAAACTATTGAGTTGGCCATGTAGGTGTAAAGTTTACACTATTATCGTTTACTCCAGAGCATTGTGGAAGGTCAAGATTTCATTAAATAAATAATACATTGATTATTTAATAGTCATGAAAGTGTCTTCAATGCTCTTTTCCGAAACACTTAAATACGCTTTGTGACTACACCCTCATTTTTCATAGGCCGCAGAATATACTTCGATTTTTGCGGTGTTTAGGGGAAGTCTAACTGTTTAGCACATTCCTATGGCTTCTGCGCATATACTCGTAGGGAAATTTTTCCTAGTCCCCTCCTTTAACATCCTTAACAATGAAGAAATTCAAGTATATTTCCCTTTTTTTGTTCCATCGGAGCATTTTTCTTCGCTAGTTCCCTTCTTTTATTTCATAATTCAGGCCATATATCCATGGGTGGGCAGCGCCAAAATTCTTGGGGGTGCAAGTAGCTGAAGAAATTTCTTTTTTCGTCTCGAACCCTTTACACTAAAATGATCACAGATCAAGAAATATTGCTTTAAAAGAGAAAAAATTTACCTCTCGAGATATTGTAGCCCTCTACATTATAAAACCAATTTGTCTGCACAGAAACCAAAATTTAGCTAGATAAGCTTTAGGACACGCTAACAGTAAAAAACCCGTATACTTTACACTTTTGTGCCACAACCATTGAGTGAAAGAAATTTTAAGGTTAGATTCGTAATCTACTACTCAGGGGCAACATTTTAAAAAAATTGGCCCTCCGCAAATTGTTTGATACTCAATGCTCTGGGCGGAAAACTGCATCTCAGTGTAAACTTTATACTTGTACGAATAAGGCAATGTTGGGTGTATAGAAACAAAATAAACCAGGATCTGTAATGCTAAGGTCAGGGCACATTTAAAGCATAATTAGCATGTTCCGCCTACTTAGCGAAGTATTCGAAGAAATTTTGTTTTTCGTCTCGAACCCTTTACACTAAAACGATCACAGATCAAGAAATATTGCGTTAAAAGAACAAACAAAAATACAGTTTTGAGACATTGCAACCCTCTACATTATAAAACTAATTGGACTGCACAGAAACCAAATTTGAGTTAGATAAGCTGAAGGACACGCAAAGAGTAAAAACACGTATACTTTACACTTTTGTGTAACAACGACTGAGTGTAAAAAAAATTTAAGTTCAGATTCGTAATCTACAACTCAAGGGCAACATTTAAAAAAATTGGCCCTCCTCAAATAATTTGATTTTTCGGTTTACACTCTACACACTCATTGTTAACTCGGTATTGAGTGTAAACAAAAAAAGACGGGCATCGAATTTTTTAATTATCCATCGATTAAAAAAACCACACCTTCCAGGCGTGTGCCGTTGTTGCTGTGAGGGAGGGGGACACAAATTTCGCACTCGCTGTGATAAACATATAAGAAAAAGGATGGTCAAGTATATTATAGGTAGCGCCGCTCAAAAGGCCACTCTTTAAGTGTACCCACGATTTTAATGCAGTGTCTGTTTTAATCGTAAATTCTGAACTAATTATTGTTCAAGAGTTTCAAAATTGAACAGAGCCATAAATAACAAGTATCGTCAATTAACAGTCAACGAAAAAGAATCGACTAAAAGGAAATCCGATAGCCTTCAGCTTGAATTTGCTTGTATACAAAGTGTTAAAGAATTGATCAATTAGACGCATTTTTCTTTGGGATTGAACCGCAGATCCCCATCATTTTTCAATCATTTTTGCTCGTAAAATGCACTTGGGAATTATGTTTCTGAAGTCTCTCTTTCATAATTCGCCAAATATTTTTAATTGGATTGAGTTCCTGGGACTGTAGGGGTCAGAATAATAAAGGCAATCCCTTCCTACAAAATATGCTACAGTGGTTTTTGCCTTGTGGTTTGGATCATCCCCGTTCTGGAAAAAATGTCTTGGATTTTTTCTGAGGCAGTCACCAAAGAAGGAATCAAGTGCCTCTTAATTAAGCAAATATATGAAGTAGTTGTAAATTTTGAGCTGGAAGGAAATAAGAGCAAATCACAACATCATGGCTCCAAATGGACTACAGACCGTGTTTGACGCCTCTGGCCATGCATTTGACATTTTATTTTTTGTCTGAACGTCTGCGGACAAAATTCCTTAATTTCAAAGTAAAATAATCGAATATCACTCCCCAAGAAAAATAAAATTTTGATCAATCGAGAAAAGTCCACAAGAACTAAATTTCGTGCAAAAATCATTACGTTTTTTTCTGTTAAGCTCGATTGCAAAAAACTTTTTATGACGATCCAATTATACGGCAAAAATACCGAGCAATTGTCTGCCTCAAACCCAATAATCCGCTTTCAATAGCTTTAGGCCATATATTTTTTTAATGGCCAATTTAGAGGATCGCCCCAGGTCGAGTAAGATCAGTAAAGGAATCGAACTGTTTGTGTTTCTTATGTTTGTTTTGTATGACAGATTAACTTATATTGAAACAACTGGCTATCACTCTTTGGAATAGTTTAATATCCATAAACATAGACACGATTTTTGATCAAAAGACCAGCAAAATGGAGCGGAATTAGCCCGTAATAAATCAGCTATTAGTGAACACTTTTCGGAATCAGCGGAGAAAACTACTCTAGAAACTTTTTCAAAGCGAAATTTAGGCCTGTTAATTTCACAGTCAACAGCGGTTTGAAAACCCAATGATTTTGGAATAATCAATAACAGTGGCCTTAAAGTTTTGAGCGGCACTGTACCTACTATAGGTAATTTATGCGGGAAATCATAGCGTACTTACATACTTGCATACAATTTTAGTGCTTGTATTTATGCGGGTAATCATTAGCGCGTGCGTGATCAGACCATTGTCACAGCATGACTATAGAGCAGCTGTAACAGGGTGTGGGTAAAATCCGGAAACAGAAACGATGGGTAAAAACCGAAACGAAACGGAAACGATGGGTAAAATCCGGAAACGGAAACGGAAAGGGTGGGTAAAAGCCGGAAACGGAAACGATGGGTAAAATCCGGAAACGAAAACGTAAATTGTTGCACACACGGTCCTGTTGGGGGTTTCTCCGCCCCGGGGATACGTTGTCTAAAGTGCCGGAACCGGGTTTCCCAAGTAGGACCATCAGGGTGAGCATCCCTAAGCCCGTCACCATTAAAATATCTATCACTGGAGGAGGATTTAGGGGCTCGAAAACGGGGTAAGCCATTTTTCATGTGAAGCTGACCCCACTTCCTTCGGGGGTTTCTCCACCCTGGGAATGGTCCAAAGTGCCGGAACCGGGGTTTCAAAGTAGGACTCATCAGGGTGAACGCCCCGACCCCGTTTCCGGCAAAATTTCTTCCCCTGAAGGGGGTTTGAGGGTCCGGAAAAATGCTAAAAATACGTATGCACAGATGCTTCGAAAAGTACTACGATTATTTCTGTTGTACAGACGCTTGTTGTGTCTGACGTTCGTGACTGTTACTTAGCCACTTTTTAACTTCCTTAGCATGTGATTAACTCGGATTGGCTCTACTCGTTTATGCGTTGTGCCGTGTGATGATCTCCGTGATTGCGTTTTTTTCAGTTGAGTGGGTCGAATTCAAGTTAGAGGTGAAGAGTACACTGTAAAAAATTTCCGCTCTCAACCCCGTTAAATACAGTTTACCAGAATTGCACTGTTGACAACAGGTGGGGCTAACCTGTAATAAACAGATTTCATTAACTTGCATCTTGTGAGTTCTGCCGACCTGCTGTTAACGGGTTTATCACACTAACTGTTCTCAGGTTTATTTACTTATTGCTAAATGCCTTACCAACTTTCAATTATCGAGGTTAATAAACCAAGAAGTCCTAGCACTGGGCAGGTCCAAAGACCCCACTGGCCAGCGTTCAGTCACTTTCGCGAACCAAACCACTGCTCAATTACATGAACATAATTGCGCAGTTTTATCTGGAGATGAGACATCATCCTACATAAAGAACCCAGGTTCCGACACTTTGGACTAACCCAGGGTGGAAAACCCCCGACGTATCCCTCTCTTGCTCTTTAGCCATTCAACAGTCGAATTTCCAACGTGTAAAACAAACAATTTTTTAAAAATGGCAAAACTAAAGTATGCTTTGTGTACCCCTGAAATTTTAATAAATAAAACGAATTTCGAATGGCAATTGAAACCCCGAAATTGTTTTGTTTTTCTCAACAGCGTTTAGGTTCCGGAATGAACAAACCTTCCCAAGATTTAAATGACCGTTTTATTTTCTATAAGGCAGCTGCCCATCTTTATACGATACAAATATTTGTAATTTAATTAGTCGTTTGCAGCAAGTAAAGCTTATTTCCCTATTCCATTTTTTAATTCAATTCGTTTTTGTTTTTTTTTACTAAATTTTTCATCTTTAATATCTTTTGCTTTTTTTATTTTAAATTTATTTTAATTAATTTTTGACATGACTTAAATTATGATCTTATTTTTTAAATTTACGCTTGTTTTTTACCAAGGATTATATAAAATCAACTGACTTTGCGAAAGTCAAGCTGCAAAAAATGCGATAATATACAGCAAATTGTGCGCTTGGAAACTGTTTTCCAACCGAAAAACGACGAGGAAAAAATGAGCCCATTTTCCAAGTAAATTCTCCAAGACTTGGATTCCAGGTCAAAAAATTTAGGAGCAAATGAACCGACTCTTGGAAAAATGCACTTTTACTTGGGACTTAGAAAAAAGCCGGTTTTTCAAGACAGGAACTTGGAACTTGGAATTTTAAGGACTTGGAAAAAGACTGAGCAAATAAACTGACACTTGAAAGTGGAAATGAATAGGCCCAAGGGCGGAGAATCCCCCGACGGAACCGTGTGCACAATAATATACGTTTCCGTTTCCGGATTTCACCCATCGTTCCCGTTTCCGGCTTTAACCCATGGTTTCCGTTCCGTATTGCTTTTCCCCGCTGTAAAAGGGGAATCGTTAAGCACTGTGTTGAGTTGAATAGCCATGTCTAAAAGAGAATGTCAACATTATAACAGAATGAAAACATTTTTATCCACAATATTTACTCATTTTGAAGCACTAAAAGTTATTCTGTACTTTCTTTCTGTTTTTGACTGTCTTCACCTTGTTTTCTGCATTTTATTATTTTTTTCCGACAGAATAAGAAAAAGCAGTTTTTGCGTCTGAAATAGCTAAATTCAGCTCAAAAATAAAACTTTTTCAGAGGCATATACGTACCTATCTACTTTGCATCAATTAGAATATGTGATTTAAGACATTTCGCGTCATTTTAATATTCTCAATTTTCAAAGACCATTGTGTAGTCACTCTAGCTAACCCTCCCCTAATCCAATCTTGCGGTGCATATATTATGTTGGAAAGTTGCCAAATCCTTGCACTAACGTGTTTTGCTGCAATTTTTAGGCTGAAACTGAAAAATGGACAAAAATGATTTCAAAACAACGAACTTTTGACAAAAAATTAGTGTTTATTGATTCCTTACCCTCCTATACTTTGTGCCGCATTTTTTAGTGTTGGTTGAATTATTGATAGCCATTCACTGAGTAAAATGTTGTGTTTGTATAGATGAACATTGATTTTTGTTCGCGGGAGTGAAAATGAGGAGAGAGCTATGCTATATAAAAACTTCGATTTAACAAATGGCTTATAAAAGTTTTATCTCATTTAATGGCATATTCTTTGTAGCGAATCATTATTTTCAGAATGAAACGATTGATTCATATTAATTGTGATCTACGTTTATGTTTTGATCAAAAATTTATATGATTGTTTATGTTGCTTTATTCACTGTAGCGTACTTTATACTTCAACAACGCTCTTTCATTTTTCACTTACGAAATAGAATTTATGTTAGTACCGGCTTACAACCAGGATATTACCGGCACCGGTACCGATACTAGTAGCCGGTGCCCCCTAGTACATATCTATCTGCTAGGAACTCCACTTCACCTCGCTTCAGATGGATTATCGTCAAACGCGCAGTCTGTCCCTAATTCGTTGCTTTTGAAATGCATGGACAAATCAGTGCTTTAGAATGGCACATAAATAGGTATAGTACACTACTTTTCAATGATAAAATATGTTTGTGAAAAGGTCTAAAGCAAGACTTGTAGATGACGAACGGAAGAAAATAGAAAATGTGAATTCTTTTAAATGATTTTTATTTATTTTTATGACGTCATAAGGTTGTGTACGTGACGTTTGATGCATCTAGTTTTTCATGTTTATTCCTTTTTCTTCAGATCATGGTTCATCGGACGAGCGTTTCAAAAACTGACAAGTTTATTTCCTGTCATGTATCAAGCGCTGAGCTTGTTAATCGTCGACATAAGTAAAGAAAGCTATTATGTTTGTAATAGGTAAATAAAGCAAACTAACGGAAGGTGAGTTTAATTAATAGTGATCGTGTTTCTAAACACTCAGCTTTAATTTTTTTTATATATAGCATATCGCTTCCTCAGTCGACGTATTTATTCGAGCGCTTACACATCTGTTGATGTCAATAAGATCTGAGTCAGACCAGGATGAAAAAGTTCATTTTTGCTCGATTAATGTAACAAGTTATTCATTTTTTTAATTTATACTTAAAATTTGTGGTTACTTTGACAAACATCTTACATCAGCGCCAAGTTTTACAAGCGCTGATTCAATAACAAAAAATGCGGCGTAGGCGTGTGAAAGCATTAATAAAAAGAATAAAAGGATAAGTCAAGGAATTAGCTGGTCTTTTGCGTCTGCGGTTTGGGTCCAAGTCTAGTTTTTTAGATGTTTATTTGCCGTTACGTACAAAGGTCAATAACCAATTTTTTTGCCGAATCTACTGATTCCATATTAGTTTTTCTTCATTTTGACACGGAGAGTAGGTGTGCGTGCAGACGTTCCTATATTTTGCGTGAACTTCACCAAAATTTTTCGGATAAGATTCTGTTTATCTTGAAATCCTGACGCGTGCGCGTTTTTTAAAACTTTTTCTCGCACTATATAATGTGGTAGTCGCGCTCTATTAAATTTGCTATGGTGCATATTTATGTATTTGATTTTTTAAATCGTCATCTTTAATACCAAATGCACATTTTTATACTACACTGGATGCACTAGTGAATTTTAATGATCCAATTGTTCAGTTTCAGTTGGCAGGCATTTTTCTTACTCATACAGCCTGGCGCATTTCAGAGTAGTCAAAGATGGCCGCGCTAAATTCTTAAAAGTTAACGAGACTGAGGATCTGTTTTTTTTGTATTTTTTAGTTAGTACTGTTAAAGTTTAGTTTTTATTTCAATTATCATTTTTTATTATATATTTCATTTATTTACATATTTTGATGATATTATTTAATCATTCAGCCTATATCTGTAAATCTGTGGTCAATGATACACATGACTAACATTAGGAACCCCATACTATTTTTATACCATAATGGAAGGAACAATAAATCCTCAAAACAATATTTGTGCCAGTAATCTGAATCAATTTTCGATCGTTCTCATTGAACCTAAAAGGTTGCTCTAAAGAACCTAGTGGGTCAAGTTATTTCTGAAAAAGTGAAGGAATTAGTTAGGACCACACATTGGCGTGGGGGTTCGCGGGGTATGCACCCCCTAGAAGGCCAAATACCCCCCAAATCAAAATACCCCCATAATTCAATTTTTGAAATTTTTTTGGTTTTTTCGCAAATTTTTGATGGTGTTTCACTATTTTTAAGACCCTTTTTTGACCATTGAAAAATCTTGCACCCTCCCCCAGAATTTCGGTGCTGCCCATGTATGGTTTGGACTAATTGTTTAATTCAGGCCCTTGAATCTTTTATTGACTGTGGCAAAGTAATACATATTTGCATGAAATCGCTGCCTTTTAAGATTTGCTACTTAAATCATTGTTTCTCCTGATTCGATTCTTGCAGGACCATTTAAAAAAGTTTGAAAAGAAGCTTCCCTTCTAAATGTCGTCGTTGGATGAGGCGGCATCACGAAAAACAAATAAATGCCATTTTGAAGATAGATAACTTAGGTAATTTATAGGATGACGCATCATTAAGCATTTGACTGAAGCCTCAGAATCCGATGGACAATTTCACAAAACTTTATTTATGGACAAGGAAATGACTACAAAACTTTTTTTGTCATTTTTGTTGCGCTTTAATAATCATTTAACGCCTTTTTTGTTTTTATAATCGATTAAGAATGCTTCCATAATTTGTACTATTCTACAATTTTCTACAATCCCACTATTCCCTTCATCCATATTTTCTCCTAAGAACATGAGATTGCGTGAGATAGACGAGTTATTGACTACCAAAGGAAAGAGGGCGAAGAGTAGGCCGTAGACAATTGATAGCTAAAATGGATTATATTTTTATGATGTTTGACAATCATAAATAAGTTTCAGTTCTTTCCGGTAACGGTTTTGAACACTTCTGACATTACAGCGAAAGGCATTCCGTCCAATACTGAAATGGCCCATCATTTGCTTTAAAATCAGCCTTTTGCAAATACAGAATTTGTGATCAATGCGAGTACGCAATCTTACGGGTGAACATGATTTCATTTGAACAGTTTCAGTTGATATTGCAGAACGGTGGAACAGTATTTTGCGCATTGATAGCGATTTACAGACTATTTATTTTTAGACTTTAATTGAAAATGCGGAATACCGCTTCATAATGAAAATCAAAATACAAAGTCTATCTGGGTCTGCCAACTACATTAATGACTAAACTAGCCCTTACCCTGGGAGGATTAGGTATCGTTATAGCACCAGTCGCGTTAGAGCACCAATTGTCTCTTTATAGCACTTTGTATCGTTATAGCACTTTGTTGCGTTAGACACCAGTGTATCGCGTTACAGCACCTATGAGTCTCGTTAGAGCACTAGCAATTCACGCCTGGGCGTGGGGGAGTTTCGGGGGTATGCACCCCTAGAAACCAAAGTACCCCCCACCAGAAATCAAAATACCTCCCCAGAATTCAATTTTTGAAATTTTTTTCGTTTTTTTCGCAATTTTTTGATGCCAATGGATAGTGCTTGATGATAAACGTCAAAAAATGGTGTTTTTATCGCTATACCACCATTTTTAAGGCCATTTTTGACCTTCAAAAAATCTTGCACCCCCAGGATTTTCTTGCTGCCCACGTATGACTAGTAGGTCGCGTTAGAGCAACAAGATTGTTTAATCAAGCTTTATACACGAAAATGACGGAGCTTAAGTTATTAATGTTATTAAAGAATAAGCAAATTTTTGTCGTTCAAAAAATTATTAAACGAAAAATTATAGAAAATTCTGTACGTGATTCAAATAGTGCGAAATTTCAATATTGACACGCTGAACAAAATCGACATCATTTGTCAGGCCATTATACGTATTAATAAAAACCTGCCTTGCGTTTTGATTAATAATGTCATTTTGAACATACTGCTGCAAGCGACGTGCTTAAAATAGTAGAAAGTATTTAGAAAGGGCAATTTTGATTAGGGTCTACAAGGATGATCGATTTATGGGAGCCCGCCAGAGATTTAAGGAGGAGGTTCAGAGACCCCAGACCCCTTCACGCTATTTTTAGTATTATGGATAACTGACGGGCCTATATCTTACAATCGGAAGTTTTTGGCATCATAATTTATGATAGTATCTCATTACTTTCTTGCAATAGTTTAAAATCCGAAATATCATGGGAATACGTTGTTACATTTTTTATTAACGATCTTTTAAATGAAGCTATTATTATTATTATCATTACTATTATTATTACCCACAAAATCCAAGATACCAATCTCTTACTGGCCACCTTAGCTGGGCGACGGGTCTAGCTCGCCCATTCAGTGGGCTGGACACTAAAGTTAGACAGATTGAAAAATCTATGATAGGTGGTCTCTTTTCGAGAAACCACTTTGAAAATATTACAAAATCACTTTTTCGTCCAATTTTTGCTGACCAACTTTTCAGAGCCCTTAATTTACTTGGCCGGAATTAAAGTTATGGCAGTTGTCTAGATATGCTGGTTATCTCGTTAAAAGCACATCGGATTCAGAACACATTTGCAATTTTTTAGACTGAGATGCAAGAAAGCACTAGTAGACTTGTGAAAATCCGAAAGTGTGAAATTATATAGCTTTGTAACATTTTAGTCAAAATTTTTTGCACTTTATTGTTGATAGTATGTAGTTCTTCAAACAACGAGAAACGGACGACATAAAACTTTAGGAAATGATAAAATAAATAGACTTCAAAAACAGACTCTTAGCAAAATCTGGAACTTCAGCTTCTTATTTCATGCAATTTCCGATTGTATTTTCCGTATTTCATGCAAAAAACAGACAAGTGCAGCTAAATAATGTTCAATACGCGTTTTATAATATAGGTACGTAACATTTTTTGTTAACAGAAATACAGATAAAGGTACATTTCCTAAGCTAAAAGCTACTGAACAGGCAGTCAAAATGAATGAGCAATCGCTTTTATACGATTGCGGTTCGATTTTATGGATTATGCATATTTCTTTTGCTCGTTTAATCGATTGTGTCCCGGGTGACCGATAGTCCCGAGTGACCGACAGTCCCGGGTGACCGACAGTCCCGGGTGACCGACAGTCCCGGGTGACCGACAAATGGTTTTAAGAATAGATCTGTCAATCAAAAACTTCCCGTCTGGCCGACAGTCCCGGGTGACCGGCTATACCGGGTGGCCGACAGTCCCGGGTGGCCGACTGTACCGGGTGGCCGACAGTCCCGGGTGACCGACAAGTGGTATAATAATAAAATTGTCATGAAAATTCTTAACTGACTAATGATTTCGGAAAATTAATGCCTTTTCAAGTAGGTACGTATTTATGCACATAAATAGTTTTACCAATGCAATAAAATTGCCTATATGAATTCATAGCAAATTTAAAACATGCATGATTTGGTAAAAAAAGGCCTATTATTTACGTTTCGTAATATTTTAGTGCTATCCTACTTAAACTTATTTTGGCTGCAAAATTACAGCTACATATTTGTGTAACTTCAGTGCTGCGAAAGTGCCATCAAATGATTTACTCGCCATTTAACCAGAAACAGAGGCGTAGCCAAGACTTTTGTGCAGCCAGTTTCTCAGTTTTCGAAAATACTGTGCAACGCTCCACTTAAAAATGTTTATTTTGACAAAAAAGGATTAAGTATCCGCCCGATTTGAAATGCAAATGAGGTTTTTATTTTAGAATTTTTTGATTCTGAAAACGCGATTTATTGCTTATGCATTCCATAGCGCATGTGAAACTACGCTGTAGGCCGAATTTAACGCGCACAAAAATATAAGTAAATCAAGATCTTTAAGACAACTGGACAAAAATGAATATTTGATATTTGATACAAAATTGTTAGTAAATATGCACATTTAATAAGTTTATGTACAATACAATATGTACATGTAATAAGTTTATATTCACATTCATTCAAGTGCAAACTTTATTGCTATTCTAAGAGAATGGAAAAATTACGTATTTTGATTTTGAAAAAATATTTATTCATAGTTATAGTCACACATGGGCGTGGGGGAGTTTGGGGGTATGCACCCCCCAGAAGTTGAAATACCCCCCAGAATTTAAATTTTGAAAATTTTTTTTGCTTTTTTAGCGATTTTTTTGATGCCATTGGATAGTGCTTGATGAGAAACGTCGAAAAATAGTGTTTTTTCGCCATACGACCACTGTTAGGACCATTTTTCGACTTTTGAAAATTTTTTCACCCCCCTAGAATTTCGGTGCTGCCCACCTATGGTGATAGTACAACCGGGTCATTTGGGAATTTTCATGTCATCTATCGATCACCCGGTACAGTGTCGGCCACTCGGGACTGTCGGCCAACCGGTACAGTCGGCCACTCGGGACTGTCGGCCATTCGGAACAGTCGGCCAGTAGGTACTGTCGGTCACTCGGGAATTTTTTGATTGACAGATCTATTTTTATACTATTTGTCGGTGACCCGGGACTGTCGGTCACCCGGGACTGATCGGTGACCCGGGACTGTCGGTCACCCGGGACTGTCGGTCACCCGGGACGTTACCGTTTAATCTTGTGGCACAATGTGCCTATTGTTGCTACCCATTTACGTTTACGTATGACGTTTCGCTGGTCATTTGAACACAACTGTATGCTGTGATGATGTCAGGCAAATAGATATTTGAGGGTAAATCCGTTCGAGTGCTCTAACGAGACACAGAAGTGCCATAACTGGACACCTGAGTGCTTAAACGAGACATTTAGTGCCATAAAGCAATTGGTGCTATAATGCTACAAAGTGCTCTAACGATACTGCTCAAAAGTGCTCTAACGAGACTTTACCCCTGGGAGTAGGGGCGTCCTCCGAATGGAAAAACTTTTTAATTTCCCGAAAGATTTTGAAAAAAATCCTCAAGTGCCTTAAAAAGTTCACTAAAACAGATTTTTAGCACTAATTGTGAAAGAAGACCCAAATGTTTTATTGGTTTTCTACATCGTTTTTTTCTGAACAGCTAGATTTAAGGTTAGACATAGTAACGAGTTATTGGTTTTCTGTCTTGAATTTTCTTTGCAAAGCCTCAAAATTAACTTACGCAGGTTAAGGTGAGGAGGTCGGAAAAGTGATGACCCTACATTTCGGGATATGTTTGACGGTAATAAAATATAGTGCATTTTTGACGTTCCCGAAGATGCTTTATCCATTAAGCTAATAAAATTCGAATTTTTACTTTATTTTATCTTAATATATTGTATAGAGTTTTTTGGTGTCGCCTAAGACAAACTGGTGGAAAAAAACGATCCTAAGGCACAATCGAAGATTTTTGAGATTTTTTGATAAAAAAGACGTCAATTGTCATCATCTTCTATGCATTATCGTGCCTTTCCAGAGATTTTTTGGGCAAGGGGGCTGCCGCCCCTGCGTACGCCCATATCTGACTACATAATGTTTTAAAAAAGACACGCATTAGCTGGCACACCTGGAAGATTTGATGTGGAATTCGAGTGATATTCCAGAATTTTAGAGACATTTTCATGACCACCCCGAAGCAGTTTTCTAAAGGTCGTGCAAATACGTTTAGAATAGAGAACGTTTTGTTCAACATTTTTCATTTTTTTGTAGCAAACTTTTTCCTGCGCGTATGACGAGAAACTTAATAAGCGGGCAGAACAGAGGAAATGTTATTTTCTGTTGAGTTTTGACCTGTAATTTCAGAATTTTTCAATCCATTCCGCCAGATTTTGAGCGCGTGCATGATCTTCAGCAAGTTTCTGATGGCACGAGTGCAAAAAGTTTTGATAATTTCATGATCGTATTTTCGCTTTTAAAAAAGGATACCTATCGACTGACACTTTACGTTAAACGCCTCGAATCCACTAATGTTTTCATGTGTTCATACAAAAGCACGTAGGAGAATATTTTACTGTATGTTTTCTGCCACATTTAATTTTTTCACAATTCACGAATTCCAGAGTACAGTTTCTCGCAATATGATCGTCGTGACATTTTCATCGAGCAAGATACTTGCTTGGATTGTAATATGCTTAGGCGCAACTACTTGTATTCCGATTTCGAAACTTTATCTTAATCCAGATGTGGCTAATACCAGAGAATCGCCTGCTTTGCTTCGGAATCCACCTGAGGGACAATTGAAGAATACAAAGCATCCGAGTGAATCTGAAGTGCTAGTAAGTTGGTGGCAGAATAATAGCGTGATTTATTTCCAAGAGCGTAATGACGCAAATGCAAAAAGTTATCGTTATAAATATATGGGTTAATTTGGCAAGTTCTTAGGCAGGTGCCACATCAAAACAAGTTCTAAAGTGCACGTTTTGAACTTTATACGGCTTATCCCTAAATCTAGCACGTATCATATCAGAAAGAAGCTGAAGTTGAGACATAAAAAAATCCGAAAAGCAGATTACTGAAGCACAAGTACAAGCTCGTATTTCTTCCAAAGCGAAAAATATAGAAATTAGCATCGCATGTTTTCAACACATGACTAGAGAACGATAGCTTTCGGTCTATATTATTCTAACAAGAATGGTCAATTTATGATTTAGCTTGTGCGAAATTGGAGTGCAAAAATGCAAATGACTCATATAAATAGGTATGCACTTAAAAACTCAAAATCTCAGATGAAACGTTTGTGCTACTGTAGCCACGTAGCATTAATTTTGAATGAAATTAAAAGTTAGTTATGAAATAGCATGCTGATTTATTCTGTGAAAAACTTTCTGACGACAGAAGCTGTTTTACTGCAATAAATACACCTGATTTGCATCAAGAACACATCTAGAAATAAAATGTGTTCGCCCTTATCAATCGATAAGTATATCAGTTTGTTGATATGCACTGATGTAGTTTGTACATTTGCTGTCCGGCAATCCCTGTATAAATTAGCTTCCTTATTCACGAGCTTAGATGCACAAGTGTCAGATTTTGGAAGTTAGTCTAGACTGGTGAGAACAGTCATGAATAAAGAAACAAAAGTTCAGGTATTTATCTAACTATGGCTTCCTTAGACATCTAAACCCTAAAAATGGCATTTAAGCTTACTTAATTCGTGAATTTCAGGCACTGCAAAAAGATATTGACTCTAATCCGATTTTACCTTACTTTTCCCTAGAAAATCTTCTCTCCTCTCCTTCAGGCTATAAGTTAAAGCCACGTTTAAGCCTAGTCATTTGAGTCGCTTCCGCGACTGGTGTAGAATAGAACGAACGCATACCTTTGAGGTTCGAGCAGGCTTATACAACACGTGAATTCTAGGGGAATCAACCACTAAAATTTCTTAGTACCTTTTTTACTCAGGGACGCGTCGAAAATAGTATTTTTCATTTTTTAGAAATGTATTTTTTTATAACCAAAACTATAGATAAGTTTTTGAAATTCATAAAAAAATTGAATAAAATATGATCTAAAAATAATTGTTCGGAAAAATTAATACGCTAGAGCTAAAGACCGCTTAAGCGACTTTAAGCAGCACCGTTTGAAAGGTTTTTTTTGGAATATTGGGAATTTGCCGGCTGACAGTATTTCTCGGGGTCCAGCTATTGGGAGAGACTAATATCAAGTTTTCAAGGGCTCACGTATGGTTCTGACAGGGGCGTATTTGAGAGAGGAGAGGAGTGGGAGCCCCTATTGACCCAAGGCGAGAAAAATAGCGGATATGCAATTTGCAATGATTTTTCGCAGTCAGTGTCAGTGATCATAAGTTCTCAAAATTTTCCGGCGCTTCGCTCCGGATTATACCTATGATGATATTAATCTAGAGCTGAAAGTCAAATTTTTGCTCAGCGTATATTTTAACACAATTTCAAGAGCAGAAACAGCTATTTCAGCACAGTTTTCTTCTATTTTATGCATAACCTTCAAAAATTTCAGACGCTCCGCATCAAATGCTTTCACTGGAAATCAAGCAGTAATTCAAGTTTCTAAACGTCCTTCCTCCTAAATTTCACAAATTTCCCGACGTTTTTGCGTCAAATTTTCGCTAAAATTAAAAAATTTAATGACTTTTTTCGCACAAATTGTCGAAAATTTTTTTAATTTTTTGATTGAAATAGAAGTAGACAACATGAAACGCCCTAAACATGCTATTCCGCACGTTAAGGGCAAATTTTGGACCTATTTTCGACTGTTTTAGGAAAAGTTTAGGTACCGCTTCCTTCCGAAAATCCTATATCCGCCACTAGTTCTAACTCTAAATATGAAACACATGCGATTATCTTTGTTTTTTTCTAACGAGTACATCTTTAATCTTAGTCGCAGTAGCTGTATAGTTGTTTTTTTATGTTCATGCGATTCACTGGTACAATTAGCACGTCGGTTTGCATGAAAACATTGACAAAGTAAAATTAGGATGCTAAAACGCGAAATGTTCACTGATGGTCAGATAACAATATTCGGCTTTATCTAAAGTCCTGCAAAAAGGTCAAAGGAGTTTTGTGCTTTTTATAAAGCTAATAAATGCGGAATGCTCGTTGCTGACTGCTATTTTACCTGATTGATCTTCGCAATGAAAACATTGCAAAGAAAGAAAACAAAGTTGAATGTTTCCGCTCGTTTTTGTTGTTCGAAATTCTTTTCTGCCAAGTGTGCGTTCTGTCTGACGTATGAATTAGTTACTTCTAAATTAATTAATATCGTTCTAAAAATATACTGAGATATAACGGTATTATCTCGTTTCCTCGCGTGTCCCTTTTCCGTGTGTCCCATTTCCTCGTGCGTCCCACTTGCTCGACAAATGATAATGAAGTGGTAGGCACACCTTGGCGTGGGGGTTTGGGGGTATGCACCCCCCCCCGAGAAACCAAATTACCCCCCAACAGAAATCAAAATAGCCCCCAGAATTTAATTTTTAAAAATTTTTTCGTTTTTTTCGCAATTTTTTTTGATGCCAATAGATAGTGCTCAATGAGAAACGTCGAAAAATGGTGTTTTTTCGCCATACCACTACTTTTAAGGCTATTTTTTGACCTTTGAAAAATCTTGCACACCCCCCCCAGAATTTTCTTGCTGCCCACCTATGGTGGTAGGTAATACTCATGCTCGTGGAGGAAAGCGCATCCCACTTCTTCGGATGTCCCATTTCTTCGCCTGTTCTGTGTTCTCGCGGGTCCCTACCTGCTTGAAATTCATCAATATGACTATTGGAGGAACTTTTGATTGAAAAAGACACCTTTCTACGTGATATGTACCTCTAATCCAGCTTACTTGCAATTTAATACGTAAAAATAATTGTTAGAATAAATTTTTACTTTGTTCACTCGTGGACCAGGACTAAAGTTTCAAAACACGGGATTTCTTTATTTACTTTCCCAGATTGGTACATTTGCTATTTATTATATTATTGTAACAAAAAGTCATAAAACAGCATGCATTTATATTTGACTATTGCGAGTGTTGTCCTCTCCTGGATCACCCTTGTCACTAAACGAATCCATGCATTGCGGTTTTATCCGTTCGTAGGACTAAGTTGCGTCTTAAAAATGGCTCATGATTTTGGGGAAGCAGTTTTAATGATAACTAAGCATGGCAACTCGACTCTGCTGAAATGCGAAAGCCGAACAATGCGGAATTATTTTTGGTTATTTAAAAAATAATAAAGTTCTAGTTTATCAGATGGATCTCAATGTACCTATTTTAAATGTCAGAAAAGAAACATTTTGTCGTTTTAATTCGCTCAATTATGAAGCTAAATTATGCTGAAATAAAATATTAAAATCTAAACATTTTAGTCCGATCGATAGATGAATTTTCATCAGATCAATGTTGGGGCCATAGGTGGGCGCAGCACCAGAATTCTGGGGGGATAGTTGTGTAAAATTTTCAAAGGTTAAAAAATTGACTTAAAAATGGTGGTATTGCGAAAATGCATCATCTTTCGGCGTTTCTCGTCAAGCTCTATCCGTTGGCATCAAAAAATTGCGAAAAAAACAAAAAATTATAAAAAAAACTAAATTCTGGGAGGGGTATTTTGTTATTTTTTCGGTTTTCATGTTGACTATTTTGCCTTCTGGGGAGATGGGAAGCGTGAGGATTTGGTATTTCCGAAGTAATGGGACACGCGAGGAACTGGGACGCACGAGGAAATGGGATTTTCGAAGAAAAGGGACACGCGAGGAAATGGGACGCACGAGTAAATGGGATGCGCGAGAAAAAGGGACGAGCGAGGAACCGGGGCACAATCGATGTAACAGAACAACTAAATATCAGTCATGAAACAAAATCGAACAAAAAGGGCTGCTATAATTGTTTCGCTCAATACCAGCTTTTTTAATTGCATTATCTAATCGCAAAGTTGCAATAATGAAAGAAGAATGCATCGAAGAGCAAATGGGAGGAAATCTTCAAAAGCGCAAATAGGCAAATAAGGATCTTTTGAACAGTTTCCCCGCCACCGTTTTTTAAGAGACGAAATAAGATACAGTAATAAAATTTTTGGTATGAATGTAAACAACCTTTATTGACAATTATTTTGCAGGTGTAAAGACAAGAAGTCATAGGCTAGTTGTATGTAAAGTTTCGTTACTGTAGCTATTATGGATCGGCTAAAAAACGGTGGCGGGGAAATTGTTCAAAAGGTCCGGCAATAAATTCAAAGTCTCGGCTAGCCTAATGTTTTTCGCTATTCTAGCAAATAAAACTTTACAAAATTGTTTTGTTTTTAAGTGTTATCAAAACTGAATGTTAAAAAGAATCATAATTACGATCCGACCGCACATGGGCGTGGGGGTTTGGGGGTTGCACCCCCAGATTCTGGAAAACTCCCGCGAAAATCAGTAACCCCTGGAATTGAATTTTTGGCATGTTTTCGGGATTTTTGCCGGTTTTGACCCCCATAATTTGGCTGCTATCCATGTATTGTTACGACCGTAGGTGCACAGTATGACTCGACTATATGGACAGCATGGTTTGAGTCAAAGAGCTTTGTCGAGTTGACATGGCTTATACAATAAAATATCGCTTAAACTACCTTTATTCACAACTAATGGCATGACCGTTATCGAGCATATTTACAAAAATACCGATTTTGCCTTTTTTGCCTTGATTTTGCCTAATTTTCCTCAAATATTCATATTTCTACGGGAGCCTTAATCATAACGTGCATGGCTGCTTACAACCGGCTTATTGTATTTTATGTCGCTCGTGCAGTAATCTTATCATTTGGCAATCCTACGGAATGCATTATTGGGAGCTTGTTGGGTAATGCAGTCATTTCTCATTTTCAAGTACACATAATCCGTTTCATTTAATTTTGAAGTTTTCGAAAAGAAGTTAAAGTGACAGCAAAAGTTTTTAACTAATAAACTTGATTTGATATTCTGCAGTATATCCAGTTATATTGAGACGTATGTCATTCTTAAGCCGAATTATTGCTCCAAAATTTAAAATTTTTGCAGATAAAAAAGATGACCGAAAAGTTAAATGGAACGGACTATAATTCACGATGTCTGGAGTATGACACATCAAGATGCTCATGCAGACGCTTTCCTTCTGTAATCTACAATGGTTTTTAACAATCCGAAAGGATCTCTAATAATCTAGGTACAATGATTTTTAAATGAAAGAATGCTCAATGCCAATCTGGTAATAACACGAAGTTTTCTCCTCCGTGAGATATGATATTTTCTCTTATATTTCTAATAATGTAACAGTTTTGATGTTTAAGCAGATGACATTCATTTTTTGCCAATTATGTTTCAGCTGTATTTGCGAAAATTTGGTTACTTAACAGAGAAGCAAGTGCAGAATCAACACAGTGTTCAGGAGGCTGTGAAGTAAGTTATTCTTCTTGCAATTCATATTTTAAGCAGCAAAGACACCCGTGTCGAATGTAAGATAACAGGAACTTTGAAATTTTTAAGACATTTCGACCAAAAATATTTCGCCGCAAAATTCAAACACAAAATTAAATTTGTTCGATTTTTTTGCTTTTTATGCATTTTGATAAAATTGGTTGATAGAAGTCTATTTAGTTTCACAAATTTCGACGTTTCTAATAAAAGCGAGGCCGACCTGGGCCAACGCGCATCAATTATTTATTACTTTACTGTAAAGAATAAATAAAAGAAAACTTGGATGTAGTTATTATGTCAGATAAAATTAAAACAGGTACCTACAACGTTTTTAATAACTTGATAGTGATTTCAATGCTCAAATTTCAATTTGAGTTTTTTTGCAGCAGAATGACAAAGGATATGAAAATTCTAAATTATAAAAATTTATTGAATATATGTGTTCCGGCTGCTTTTCTTTTAAATCTAAACTACATTATTATGTTTGTGCGGTCAACTAACATTTTAATATTTCGGTAATAGATCGTTGAGGAGCGTGTTTGGATTAGAGCTTAATAATGGAATAAATACTGAGCTTATTGAACACATTAGAGCGCCTCGATGCGGCAATCCCGATATAGAACCGTATCATGAGCGAAGCCGAGAGAAAAGATTTGGTACATAATTTATTAATGCCGATTCATAATTCAATGTATGAAATAATGATAACATCTACTGATTCATATGAATTTTTAGCGCAAGTGAGCAAATGGACGGATAAGATGACTGAAAATGATGTTCTCAGACTCAATTGGTCAATAGAGCGGTACTCAGGTGATTTACCCAAGATTCAAATCAGGTTTGTTATCGTTTATTTGCAAGCTGCTATACTTAGCTTTATCATATTAAATTTTTTCAATATTTTAGAATCTTAATTCAATTTAATTCATGAGGATCGCCAGAGAGAGAGCCCTAATTTGCAATTGTTATCTTTTCTCTTCCGCTTAGTCTTATTGTGCAGTCATTCACAGACGATGATTTTAACGCTAAAGCTAAATTATGAGCTGCTCAGGTGGTGAATGGGATTCTGATAGGGCACTGTATCGGGAACTAACTGTATGTCTATCTATACATGCAGGAAGGAAACTGGGGTCCCGATTTAAGCGAATTGCCCTATCTAAGTGTGAGTTGGGATTCTTTATCCATAGTTTCGGACAAAATCTGGAAAAGTTAAATAAAAGATAGAAAAGAAAAGTAACTGAAATTGGCTTTTACTGTTTTCGGTCGAAAATCGGGGAGTCACTTGTAAGTGACCGATTAATTAATCGTACCAAAAACTTGGAACTGTCGCATACATATGTACCTTGGTTCATTAAGCAAAGTGCAGGACTGCTTAAATATGAAAAATCATGCTTGAAGGAAAATTATTCCATCTTTATTTGTTGATGAGATGTCTCGTAATTAAAGGTGCAATATGTCGTTTAAACGCCTCCCAATAATTAAACAATCCGCAACGGACTTTAGTGTGCTGTAAAAACCTATCACTTTCACCTTGCTACTGCGCATGCTATCTAATTCTTTCCGCGTAAAAGTCTTGAAATACTGACATTTAAAGGGAGAATGACTTAATAATAATTAGAATTTAAATACATATATGCTCATTAAGAGAAGGTAGGTATCTTGAACTTTATTAAGCTTAATACTCGTCACTACGATCTTGAACTTCATAATTTTAGAACTTTAGAAAATCGAAGAAGTTTCTTGTATTTCCAGGGAAATTGCACAGCGAGCTTTTAAGCTTTGGTCCGACCAATCTTCAATGCCTTTACCCCGCACTGTAAAGTTAGAATTTAGCGAAGCACATAAAAGTAGCGAATCTGATATTACCATCTCGTGGGCCGAGAAAAATCACGGTGATGCTTACCCGTTTGATGGACGTAAGCATCAAAATAATATATTTTATATATATTTTGAAACAAAAGCACGAGTAATGAAACTATTGATCATTGAAAACAAAGAAAAGGATAAATATTTACACTAAATAATTTGAAGACTTTGTACAAGAGCTATATAAGATAAACGAAAATGATAGAATGTCCTAAAATTATGACTGATCGAAAGCTTTTTCAGTAAATTTTTTTGAAGGCCAGAGTATGCCTGACTAGGTTGATTACTGTAACTAGACAGAAAAGTTGAGTAAGGGCGAGCGGCTGTCATTCTTCCATTTTCAATGCACTAAACCGTCCATATCAACTTAACCCAAACATCTAAATAGTGCTGGGACATACTACAGTAAGTGCTGCTAAATAAAAAGCTTGCAGCTGGAATCGAACCCGTGTTGATTCGACGACAATCAGGCCTTCTACCACTGGCTCTAAGCGGAAAATTGCGGCATAGCTTGAAACGTTAGTCTATTCTCTTTAACGCTTAATTTATGAAGAGCTTAATGCAGGGCTACCATCCACATGTTGCATGATCTGCTGGAGGACGAGAATTAATTATGCCGTAAAAAATTTTATTGAAAAATTTTTCCTTCTTATGTAGCTACAGCGATCTCTAAACGACCTACAGTACGTGCTAGGAAAGATAGATTTACTGTAGAATCGGAAAAAATTTGCCGAAAAAGCTCTCGAATAAATTAAACGCACTATACACATAATTCCGTCAAAACACATTCTTTGTAAACAATGCTTTATGAACAAAACAATAGATTGTATATAGTGCTCATTGACAGACATGCACAGCATGGGAATTCTAATGGAAGGCGGGGGGGTAAAAATTTAAAGTGCCTTTTTGGGCCTAAAAATGGCGGGTACGCGTCAAAAACATTGTTTTCCAGCGTTTCTAACGATTCTCTTCCTTTCTAGAGCATAAAAATAATAAAAAATTTCAAAAATAAGAAAAGTCGAACAAATCGAATAAAATTCAGTCAAAACACGAGTATGTGGCGCGAAGCACCGAAAATTTGACACTTTTGAGCAAATAGATGACTAAAAACGCTTAAAACAGCATATTTTTTACGAATTTTTAGGGAACGTTTGGAAACTTAAGAAAAATTGCGAATTCTGGTGGAGGGTGAAAAAATTTCTGCGGGGATGAAATCTTTTTCTAAGGGGTTGAAACCTAACCCACCCAAATGACGTATGTCCATTGACTGCTCAAAGTTTGATGCCAAAAATTGTAAGAAAAATTAGCAAAAGTGTTTCCTGGTACTTTACGCAACCGAATATGTAATTTTTCTGTTTATGCAATTTTCACGGCTTAATTATGATAAGATACATACGTATGTTACCGTATTACCTGAATTAACCGCGCTACCATTTTAGCGCCCCTCCATTTTAGCGCCCCCGGAAATATCACTTGAATATATAAGCGCCCCCACTCATTTAAGCGCCCTCTTTAATTATAGCAATTTTTTATCCTGTGTGTACTAGGTAAAGTATACTGACCTATACTTTTATGTATCATATTCGTAGGTTAACAACATGTTCCTTAGGTTTTATTAAAATTTGGAAGTTGACATGGCAACATTGACTTTAAAATCTAAGCGCCCCTACAAGGAATAACTTGAAACAATAAGCGTCCAGGGCGGTTAATTCGGGTAATACAGTAATATGATTAATGAGGCAAGTTAGTTAAACTGAAAACATAATTTATACAAAATGTTATTTATTCTATTCATAATTTGAATTTCAGCTGGCAATGGCAGTAATGTTCTTGCGCACACGTTCTATCCAAATTATCAGCAGGCGGGAACGCTAAACGGAGATATACACTTGGACGATTTCGAAAATTGGGTAGCTGATGAAAATGTGCCCGTTCAAAGCGGTGTTTATCTGCCTTACGTTTTAGCTCATGAAATAGGTCATGCTTTGGGATTAGGCCATTCCAAGCGTCAACAGGCCATCATGAATCCCGAGTACAAACGAATCCCGTTGGAAAGCTTCCAACTGGATATCGACGATCAGTGTGCGATTAACTGGAATTACGGTATTGATCTTTTGATTAAAAAAGGAAGTAATGAGGTGAATAGGACATTTTGTACTTTTCAGTGGGTATCAGTGATAAATGTCTATTCATATGGCTTGTGGTAGAAATTCTGCCGAATGCCGCCATCCGACACAACGATAGTAAACTGAATGGGCGTCGTCCGGCGCCCGCGTCGCACCTAATTGGTTCGTATTTTTTACATATTTGTACACAGGGTGGGCCAAAAAAATGGCTACGCCCCGAAATTACATCATAACGTAAGCTGAGGTGAATATAAAGTTTGAAAACACTTTCATTATATTGATAAAAATGTCCTTGTTTAACTTGTGAAAGAAATTTTGGCCAATAGTCGAAATTCACGCTAAGACGATTTGTTTACATCCAACGTTGATATTATTTTAACATAGTAATTTCTGCATTGTGTTTCATTTCTGACTATTTGCGTGGTACCCTTTTTGACAATATCCCATGTCAAAAAATTATAGTCTGTTTCATTCCAAACGGCCCATTTTCGCTTTACGGCTTATTACTGTAGCTGAATATTTTACGGGTTAGGTTGTTGCTGCAGTCCGTTAGATGCGCCACATGTTACGCAAAGCACATTAAACATCAATAAGAAGAGTTTTAAGCAACCAGCTTTTACGAGAGCATAATTGAAGATGCCGTTTGCGCAGTGAAAATCTATTACAGTAATAAGACTTTAGCAAAAAATTGGACCGTTTGGAATGGAACAGACTACAGTACGTTGGTTGAACCCCGGAGTGCGTGCCTCTTACTATGTGCAAAAAGTGCAAATATCGCGCAAAAGGGTGAGCAAATGGATGCCAGAAACGAGCAAGCTTTCGTGGCTTATACAATATCAAAGTTAGGTGTAAACAAATCGCTGTAGCGCCCGAACCGCTGGCATGAGGCCAAAATTTTCTCATGCACAAGGCATTATTCTTTATCAATGAATCGACTTAGAATTTTATATCAAAATTTGTTGAAGTTATGACCTATAACATTGAGGTGTGGCCTTTTTTGGCCCACCCGGTTCATGCTCAAATTTTCAGTAGCGGCTCAAATTTTCTGGATGGAAGTCGTTCATTTTTGGGGAGGAACGTAACTCTCATTTTTGGTCACAAATGAGAAAAGAAGCGCCTAAAAATCACATAGTTTCAGCCTCATTTGCGGATAGAAGTAAAAATCTCAACCTCAAGAAGATTGCGATTCGGCCTGCTCGGGATTCCCCATCAGACATGCACATGGGGTGGTTTGGGAAGTCTAGACCCCCAGAATGGAAAAGTGACAAATTTTCTCGGGGGATGAGGCAGAATGAAGGTAAAAAATAGGTATACATTTAAATTTTTTAGAAGTCCTTTAAATAGACCTGAAATTGTGTAATAACGTACTTTTAACATTCTTAAAATGCTCAATTCTTGACTTCCCCCACAGACTGGCTAACCCCTCAGAACGGCCATGCTGTGCATATATGTTCCATATCCTTCCTGTTAACGATTATGAATGCTTGAAGCGATAATATTTTACAAATTACTTGGTAATTATTTGGAATATTCTCATTCTATTAAATATTCAATATAGGTACAGCATTAATGAAAAATGGCTGGGCTGATAGCGCACTACTTTTGTGTTATTTTGAAAAGCGACATGCGATCTTTATCAAAATCATGATCTTGTCAGTTTACGACGTACGAGTATATTTGAATCTCATATCAAGTTGTGTTTTGATCGATTTTTTGTTAAAGGTGCGCCACCAGATCCTTACATTAGCTCTATTGGAATGATGACTATGGACGAAAAAATAGACCGGATATTTCGTACCTTACAAAGTATACATCACATTTATGCATTTAAATGAATTGGAGATGGAAAAATTTCAAAAAAAAAAATAAAAAACGTGAAATAAACGATGACAAGTAAATTAAAATAAAAAATGCACACATATACTAAATGAGCAATATAAAAAAATGAATAAACTCATAAAACAATCCAATTTAATTATTAAATTCATAAATCCAGCTGGCCTTTATTGCTTCAATAATACATTTATCTGATTAAATAAACCAAAATGTATGTTAATAAATTATTTGAATGAGTGCATTATCTATGGGAAATTAAAACTTACATTAACTATGAATATATGATGACAACTTTGATTAATATGTTGAAAAATTAGAATATTCCAAATTAAAAATAGAGTTAAATAAATTGTTCAGTCATAGGTACTTCATTTTAGAAATGAACCAAGTCTACTAAAATTTACAGACTTGGTATTCTAAAAACTGATAATGGACGAACGAAAAAATAACATACTTAATTTCAATAGCCATTTTAGAAGTTCCTAATTAAAATTTCCATAATTTAGTAATTAACTTTAATGAGTTCGACTCGCGTAAGTCAGTCAAATCAGTAAAAATACCCGGTTAGTGTATGAATAATAAATTATTATAACCTTATTTAGTAGATAAGCTTGAACATTGTAAGTTGGATGAAGAGGACGACGAAGATATCGTCAAAGACAATTATCGCAGATTATTGATTCAGAAATTGGACTGTACGTCTTCTGAAGCAGCTCATTACGGTATTACACCAATTTATCATTTACATAATAAAAATACTTCTTTCACAAGTATACCTTTTCGCAAGTATGACCGACAAAGCATTTATAAATGTGGATCTACTGAAGAAATCAAATTTTCAAAATTTTAGCCAAATCAAATTCGAAAATTAGCTTAGTTTGTGTGTTTACTGCGTTTGTACATGCCAATGAAAAAAATATGTGCAAATACTACAATATCGTATATGAATGGACGTCCGCAATGAAAGGCGGTGACGGCTAGAAACATTATTTTTATATCAGTAATATTAATATTGAAGATTAATATTACAAATTAGAAACATCTTTCTGGCCAAAACCAAAGCCCCTTAGGCCAAAAGTTTTTTGGAAATGTCTTGGAAGACAGCAAAGATTAATTCTTCTTGTCGGAAAAACAAAAAATTTTCGGCGCTTTGCGCGGTAGGCTTTTTATTTTAACCTTTATGTTATCTTTTCCAGCCGGCAAACGTCAATTCCTTATGACCAAAATACGATTACGATGCTGTCACTGCTAAGACGATGCGGAACTTTGAATAAAATACTATAGAATCGTTGTTATAAGACCAGAATTTGAAGTACATAAGGATCGTAAAATTTTTCATCAAAAATAATTTTTTAGTTTCAACGGCTTAAGATGCAATAATGAATGATATTGCAACGATATCAATGAGCTATTGTTGTATTTTTTACATATTTTTCCACAGCTTTCCCTAGCTCTGGTGGTGTTTTTTTCAATGTGTACGATAATTTTTTAATGATACTTTAACATGTTGAATCGTTGTATATTTATTTGCTTCCAACTAGCTACCGTAATTTGCCGATTCATATCCGGTCTACGAACTGTAGTTCGTGCGAAAAAATCGAGTGGTATCAGCCAAGCGAGGGAAGACAAATTGTCTTTAAATAAAATGAACAAAGGAAATTTGAATGGCTCAGGAACACCACTTGGCACTCGACCGGAAACCACCAGTCTTTTGTCTCAATTCAGCGTCCACTCGTACCACAAAAAATTTTATCGATTATTTCGGAACAGTTCACCCGATCATCGAGCCACTTCAGTGAATCATTCGGAGATTAAATTTTCAGATCAAGAGGAAGGATTCGACGAATCATTCTTTCGATCGGTCCTCAAAAGCGTTTTGAAGGCATAATTTGCAGGAAAAATTAGGTACTGGTTTGTTAGGACTTTTTAAAAAATGCGGACTATGAAAGGTCAATCTCAACAGGACTTGCTTAGATCTAAAAAACGTAAAAATCCTCCACGTCAAAGTCAAAACAAGAATATTCCTCAATTCATATTGGAGAGCGGATGCAAAAAGTTTAAAAGCTTAAATTGTCTGAACTCGAATAATTGGGATTGAGGTTTAGACCCCAGAATTCAAACTCTTCGAGAATCCAAAATACACCGTAATCAAATTTTTTAAATGCGTTCACTTTTTTACCGATTTTAATGCTAGTGCGCGGTGCTCGATGATTTCAAAAACTGGTGATTTTTGGTGCTTAATATCAATTTCGGCAATTTTTGACCTTTGAAATTTCTTGGACCCCATATCCTCAGAATTCAAGTGCTGCCAATTACTATAATTTCAATTAAGATATTTAAACTGGCAAAATTAATTTTTCGTATAACTTATTCTTGCAAATATGTATGCATGGGCATGAATCGGGTCGACAGTATAAGCGGACAGCATGACCGGTCTGAAAAATTAAGGAATGCGTATGATTTTTAAATGTTTTAGCTAAATGGACTTTGAAAAGCGCAACGCATATAATAAAGTTAACCAAAAGCTGCCTTTACAATTGGCAGATGATTCTAAATTTCTTTTGCAAAAAAAATCGATTTGCCCGTTTTGATTCTGATTTTGCCTTAAATCTCCCAGAAAATTATCCTCTTCATTCTAACTGTCTCTCCAAAACTTCTCACGCACATTTCTGGTCTTCATCATAAACCGTACCTAATATCCTCAGAAATCTGATGCTGTCTATTGATTTTGAGAAAAGGTAATAATTTTTCAAGAAACGATAGGGCTCAATGAATAACCTGTCTCGATTCTCCACTTTAAATTGACTAAAGTCAATTTTTCTTCACGAAAATGAAGGGCGTGAATAAATCCATCTATTATGGAAGGTTTTTTACACCCCTTCTCCCTTCCCTATTTGCATGCATATCTGTATATTTACATTTCACTTCACATTTCATTTTCAAATTTTTGAAGTGATAGTCCAGACATAAATAAAACAGTAGCACTCTTGCGCGCAGTTATGGGATCTATCAAATTCTTGCTTTGTAACTTATATAGTCTTGGAAGAGAATTTTACTATTTGGAAAACTTATTTGAAAATGCGTTAATTTGTCTGACGTACGAGTCCTCATATAAAAAAGGCAATTAAAATTGATATACATCAAGATTTCGTTGTCCGCATTTCACTCTTGCTCGTCTTTCTATCTCTATGAATCATGCGCTGCTCTTATGAAATTTCATTGCTATTATATTGCTGCAATATTTATGCAAGCACATAAGCAAATGATTGTTTTTTATGTGAAAATGTTAAGAATCAGTTGTTATGTTCCATTTTATTTAAATTAGGATTTTTCGATCGTCTGACAAATAATATTTTCCAACTGATTCTTGCTTATGTTCTGCCCGTATTCACTGCGATTTATTTATTATCGAATTAATGACTTTAGCACTATTTTATAAGATCGTGTCCCACCAACATGGTCACCATCTGAGACTTCTAATGAGAAACATGGCGATTTCTCTTCCGCGAAGCCTGAGTGGAAAGTATGAAAGGATTAGGCATCTTGAAATACAGTCTTGAAAAAAATACAGCCGAAATGCGCACAAGACAATTTTGAAATGTTGGCCATGTTGGCTTGAAACTACACTTTTTAAAAATGCTACGCGTATTTACTGTCGTTCGTGTAATGTGACTGTGTTTTGTTCCCTTCGTTGCTTCTGTCCGGACGATCTCGGTTTTCTCACTACGCAATACTTTTATGTTGTACCTTTTCACGTTTTCTTTGTTTTTTATTTCAAAAAATGTTTATTCTAACGAATTAAACATGTTTCTACAACAAAATTTGCTAAATATGCAATGCATTGAGCGTATTCTGATTTTCTATTGGATTAGATCCATACATAGGCAGTTGAGATTTCTGGGAGGTTGGACCCAAAAAATTTCTAAGAAGTGATTTTTAAGCTAAAAAGCTCTGGATTCACGTTAAAAACACTCTTCTTTGACGTTTAGACAATGCTCTACCTTTATAGAACATAAAAACAAGACATTTTCAAAAAATTTCGGAAAATTTTAGTAAATTGAAAAAATAATATACGTATATGCCGCGAAGCGTTGAAGGTTTGACAGTTCGAACCAATAATTAGCTAAAAAAGCTTGAAAAAACACAGTTTCAGCGACTTTTTTGAAAATTGACAATTCTGGGGGGTTGCAATCATTTGGCAGGAGGTCAGTAACCATTCTGGGTGGTCAAACTTCCCCCTAGAACACGTACGGTTAGATCAAATCGAGGAAGGCTAATAGGTAATGCAAATATGGGATGTTCAGTGGCCTTTTGCGTATCTTAATGAAACAATTGGTTTCTCTTTGAATAAGATAATCAGTCCAGTTTACGACTCAGATAAATTTTTAAGATGTTTTGAAAATGCATAAGCCAAACTATGAAATAGATACTATCTGATGATGTTACATGCAATGTAATGTTTCCTTAACATTACAAGCACAGCACCCATAGACATGGTCTACCCCAAGAATCTGGTGGACCCTCCAAAAATCAATAGACCCACAGAGTTAAATTTTCGGATTTTTGCCAGTTTTCCACTACCCAGTCCTCCCATAATTTGTGAATTTGTGAGTTTTCCACTACCCACGATTGATTGCAAACATACTTACGTACCTACATATTTGTTTTTCATAAGAGATAGCTAAATATATATGTGTTGGATTAGGAATAGGGCTTTCCTTTAAAAATAGGCGTGGCTATCAGCCGGCCAATAAGATTCGACGTCAGAGGAAGGCAGCAGGTGAGCAATAAAATGAACAAGTTGATTTATTTCTGACGACTCTATTTTATTAACTAGACTGGTTCGTTTTGATGCGCCTTGAACTCTATTTTGTCATACGTCTGTTTAGAAATGGAATTCCGCTTTTTTGTGATAAGTTTGCAAGTTTTGCAAGTCTTTTCGCTTTCAATAGATAATAAATTGCAATCGCGTGGTAAAGGCTCGCACGATGCGGACAAATCGCTCAGTTCAGAAAGCGGCAGTCACGGTTAGCCCTCTTCATTCTCATGGCCATAAATGCATAGAATGGGTGATCTTGGGGTCAGCCGGTCTCGGGGGAGGGCTAAAAAATTTAGCAAATGTACCAAAAATAACTCAAAAACTAATATAAGCGCCAGTGGCAAATCCAGGATTTTCCTAAGGGGGTGGTACCCCTAAGGGGGCGGAACCCTGACTTGGGCGGAAAAATTAGCCGTTTTAACCCGAAAATTGCTAAAAATCGCTCAATAATCCTTAATTTTGCGCAGTATTTTTGGCCAATGGGGAGGGCGGCCGCTCCCCCCGCCCCTGGTAAGCGCCATGATAGCATTAAAACTACGTTATTACAAAGCTTCTGGACAATTTAAAGCAATTTTGAAAAAATTTTTGAATTTTCATCGAGTTCCTATCTTCATTTTGCCCCATTTCTTCAGAAAATTTCCTATTTTTCCATTCTGGGAGTTCAGAATCTCCAATTCCCCCTCTTAATTTGGATTTCAGTGACCTATACTCAATACGTTTTAAAGTATGAAAATTTTGTTTTTCTATTGAATATGTCAATAGGGGTAAACCTAAAATTTAAAAAAGAACTTTTTGCATTTTGAGATCATAGGGTTTATTTAACTTTAAAAAAGCACGAGTCGAGATGCCGCATTTCTGTAGAAAGTCTGATTAAGCGAATTTTGCCTTTAAATCTTTCTAATTTTTTGGTGACAAAGGTAAAGCAGTGGCTAGTAAAAGGACCTCTGGACTTCCTTTGTGAGCGAGTAGAGTTTCCAATTTTTTCGAGATTTTTCTATATTTCTTGCAAAAAGAAGGCAGAGAAGTTAATGAAAATGAAAATTTTCGCAAAAGTGAAATTCACTGGAAACATTAAACTAATGTATGTAGTTTTCACGCCATTTCGAGCCTTTATGAAAGTTTTTTGACGATTCTAGATCAGAAAAGCTCTTCGACTGTTTCTAAGACTGAGCTGTTGCTGCTCCCCAGGCCGGTCATGCTTTGCTCTTAATAGACATGCAGGTATGCAAGGGATTAGGGATCAAGACTCCTAGAAAGACAAACGTAAAATTTCTGTCTAAAATAAGGCAAAATTGAGGTCAAAAGCAAAAATCTTGATTTACGTGCAAAAGTGCTTTAAATCGATCGGAAACTTTCAAGGCTATTAGTACGCTATTTTTGTTTATGCCTATTTTTGCAAACATCTCTGACTTATCCCTTCTACACTAACCTGATCTCCGAGACCGGCCATGCTGTTCATCTACTAGTATTTAAACCTTCAGAAGGGTAAAATGGAAATATTTTTTAAAAAATAAGGCAAAATAAATTTACGAAGATTACTATCATAGCGAAGGTGCTTGAAGCTGATCAGAAAGTGTCAATTAACACAGTTAAGGCTATTTTAGCATTTCCATCGATTTTTAACACCGTTTTGACTAAAAAAACCTCTCTGGCTGACCTTCCTTAGACCGGACTTTCCCCTTACCAGCCATATCGGACACTTATGGTCCTGCAGATGCACAGCATGGCTAATTCGGTAGAGTTGTAATTGTTTTTTTAGGCAAGATGACCTCAAAAACATCTTTGAATACTAAATTATCGTAAAAACTATTAATACACGGTTTTTGGTCAATTTCGAGCACCTTTAATATTTTTTTATTCTGAAATTGTACTAAATGTCCCGGATGGAAGCAAAGTCAACAAAGTTTCGCGCATTTTCCATTTAGGTTTTAATTGTCTTAGAATAGCAATTAACCAAAAAACGGTAAACAATAACAATAAAACAGTTAGTCGGGTAAGCCTTGTGTTATTTCTTTTATTGATCAACAATGCACGTACTAACGACTGTGTGACTAATGCATTTCACAAGTGACAAGTGTACGTGCTACGATCAACCTAAGGACGGTAACCCAAGTTTTTTTTGAACAGTCGCAAACACACCTGGGCGTGGGGGGCGGGGGTTGAAGGAGGGTATGCATCTCCCGAGAAACCAAAATACCCCCCCCCAGAAATCAAAATACCCCCCAGAATTCAATTTTTGAAAATTTTTTTCGTTTTTTTTCGCAATTTTTTGATGCCAATGGATAGTGCTCGATGAGAAATGTCGAAAAATGGTGTTTTTTCGCCATACCACAATTTTTAAGGCCATTTTTGACTTTCAAAAAATCTTGCACACCCCCCCCCAAATTTTCTTGCTGCCCACGTATGGTCGCAAAGTGGTCTGAAATTCACTATTCACTTACAAAATAATTTATTTCGCTGTTTTACGTAGTCCATCTAGTTTTTTTTAAAATCATTTCTGGTGATTTTTTCAAAAAATTTTAAAATATTTTGTGCGAAAAAGAGCACAATTTTCTTCATTTTCAGCAAGAGTCCATACAATACAAATAGTATTTTGTGTAAGATTGTATCTAATTTTAGGCAGTCGATTTCGTATGCACAATTCTAGATTTCTCATTTTTTATTTTTTATTTTTTAAACACATTGTTAAAGTAAGAAATTCTTACTTTTCGTAAACATATTTAGTCTGTTTTGTCTAATCTAGTGCATGGATTCGCACGAAAAACTAATGTCCTTCTTACTGTAGTGTTCGATTTTTTCCCTTACTCGACGGTGTTGGTAGCAAATTTTTTCATTGATATGGCGTGTCGAGCGATGAAGGATTCGGGTAGTACAGTAATAAGGAAAATGGTTTGTCGAACAAATTCATCACTAGGTGAAAAAATTATAATAAGCGTGAAAGCTGGCGTGTAGATGCAGCTAAGTGATACTTACAAATCGCCGCTAACTTGATTTAAAAAAACATTCCCCACGTGGAATGCTTTTATTTATTCAGCGGATAATGACTTTTACAAAACTGTTACGCAAAATTGAAAGAACTGATATTAATAATTCTAGAGGAATCAAGTTATTAATCTTCCATGTTTTCTGGAATGTTTTGTCTTTTGCGTACGATTCCAAAAATAAAAAGTTTTGTCTTAAGCTGAAACTTTACATACATCATTCAAAGCATCGTCACAAAATCTAAAGCGCGTTTAATCGCCCATTATTCATTTCTTTCTACCTGACTTTTTGTGTTGCTGCTTGCAGAATAAATTAGCCACGTAAGCAGCTTACTCCAAAATTTTTTTAGTAAATTCCTGCCTTAGAACACGTGAAACTGGGTTTATTTCGCGTCATGGCGTCATGAAGCTGGCTTATAATTCAAAACCATGAAAATCTTCTTTGATTTTATTCTGAGATAAAGAAAGAACTTCTGCTAATTCGTGCGGTCTTTTTTTAATTTAAAAAACGACTTACGGAGAAAAGATAGTGGAAAATATGAGATATGTCCGTTGACAGCCCACGCGCATTTTAGGTGAGCACGTAGAGCAGCCGAAAAAATCATTTTCAGCGATTTTCGAAAGGAACGTTGTGCGTCTTATAGATTTTCCGTGAGAAACACCGATACATGTTCCGCAGTGGCCAAGATGAAATAAAATCTAAGCACTGACTGAATCAATTATGAATACGATTAACGACCATACATGTGCAGCATGGGAATTCTGAGGGGTCAGGCCTAAAATTTTCAAAAATTGCCTTTTCTGGGTCATAAATGCTCATTCTTTCTACAACATAGAAACACGAAAAAAATTTCGGAAACATTAAAAAAATCGAGAAAATTGGACAATATATAGTCAAAAAATTTGCATATGGTACGAAGCACCGAGAATTTGAGACGTTTAAGTCAAAGATGAGCTGAAAACACTTGAAAATGCATAATTTTTACGAAAAAATCGACAAGTGTGTGGGTTACAGCCATTTGTGGAATCAGTAGCCATTCTGGGGGTCAAACCCTTACCCCTTCCAAGAACACGTATGTAAACGACCCATGCTTTGCACTTGTAAAAAGTGAGACATGATCCAACGTGAATGTACGAATTAAACATGCAGCACAAAGATTACCATTTCTTATCTATTGATAATAAATTACAATTTCTTCCAGATTTTGTTCGACTCTTTTACTTATGAGGAACATGACGACATTGAATGTTCGTTTAACAAGTAAAAATAGAGTAAATTCAAAATTAAATTAATCTCTAAATTTATAGTGCCAAAGTAGCATAGAAAAACATGACAAACAGTCTGCACTAAATCGCGGCATCGATTTAGTGACCGGTAGCCGGTAAGCTCGCTTTGAGTCCCGGCTAGCCATTCTGTGATCGGTAGGGAATCCGGGTTCCGGTCCCCGTAGATGTACAGCATAACCGGTCAAGGAGGTGGGGTCGGCCAGAGAGCTTGTTTGAGCTAAATTGGCCTCAAAGACCCGTTTAAATGTTAAAATAGCTTTAAAAAACTACTAACGTTAATTATCACTTTCTGATCATTTCAAAGCATTTTTGCAAAAAAAGTTTTGATTTTCATCGATTTGTGACTTTTCTTTGGCCTCACTTCCCTATAAATTTCCCACTTTTTTTATTCTGGAGGTCAAGACCCTACATGGACAGCAACAAAATTCTGGGAGGGCGGATCCCAGTACCCCACGCTTATATGTGATCAGCAGACCCCTCCACGTGCATACCTTGCTCTGGCTAGCCAAACTTCACAATTAGTCAAGCGTCATTTAGTCATTTTAGAAACAACGAGTAATGATCTGTGATATGCATAGTTGTGAATAACATTAAAATATGAGTACGCATGCACACTGGAACAATGCATAATTTAGACAATATGAAAACGGAATTAAAATATAAATATTCGGCAAAAAGATTTTCAGAACAAATTCGTCTTGCAAACTGTAAAATATAAAAATTGACTGAAGCGCAACAATTAATGATTTGAAGCAAAAAATTGAAAAGTCATAAATCACTTGATGTCCAAATCTAATTTTTTTGAGACCTTAAAAAATTCAGCGAAATATCATTTCTGGAGACCGCCTACAACAGAAATTGGGAAGGTGTTTCCTTCACCAAATTTTGTTTGTTTATAATAAAAATGCAAACGAAATGAATAATTTTCTTTTCAGAAAAGGAAATTGTTTCGTCGTACGAAGTTAAGCGACCAGTGATCACTAACGCACTAGAACCTTCCGAATTTCCTTCAGGTTCACTTCATTCAGTGGATTCGAAGATGAAGATGGAAAAAGGTGAATTATGAGAACTATTTAATTATTATTTTCATTTTTCTCCAAAAATACTGAGGTGTGGATTGTCCCTTTTATTTTCTAGTGCTTTTATTATTAAGGAATGTTTTTTCTGCATCTTTCTTTTTCGCCGCAAGCAAGGACTTATACGTCCGTGTTTTCTAGCTTTTTCTATGATGATAATAAATAAAGTCCGTTCCCTTTCTAATTATTAGGAAATTTTCCGATGTTTTCTTGCAGATTTCGAATTTTCGCTTCGCTATTTAGAGTAAGAATTAATGCGAATGCATGTCGAAAAAACTATAGAGATGGAAGGAAATTTTTTCCAGTGATCAATCCAGTCGTGCATTTCACTAATTTAAAAAAATAAGAACTGATTCATTATACTTATATTCGAATAATAGAAAAATTAGTGACAAAACGGTGGGATACATCTTGCGAGTACTTAAATAAGATAAGCAAAGAGTAAGTAGCGATAACTGTTGGATAAAGGCGCTAATAAAACAGGGCCACTGTTTGGGCTGCTTGCCACTCAATATTTTTTTATTCTATGAAGCGAAAGTTAATTTTCGATGCTTGTTTTATTCCACTAATATGCCAGCAAATATGAATACTGAGTGGTCCTTAATTGAGGAAGTTTTTGATTTGACAGTGATTTTTAAGGCATTAATGGCATAAGCGTGTTCAAATGTAAGGCTTGATAGAGCTATAATCCTTATATAGACGCTGCTCTGTGAAATAGGGAACAAGAAACCCCAAATTCCCCCGAAAAAATCAGTGATTTCAAATTTAATTAAATTGTGAAACAATGGGTGGTACCTAGCGCACAAAAGGACACAAATTCCTGAATCTGAGCTCAGTAATGGGTACAGGATTTTCTGACAGGGACCGGAACCCCAAATAGTGTAAAAAATTGTCCAAAAAATCCGCCCATTATGCTTAAATTAACGGGTTTTGCCGTCTTTTGATAGACAAAATCATTCGGGATCCGAAAAAGTAAAAGAATTTCGAAAAATTCTTGCAAAAACAGCGCAAAATTAGAGCAGAAATCGACATGAAGCGCCGATATATACTCGATAAATCATTGTAAGAACTAAAAAATCATTGTTTCGCACGTAAAAAGGTCTTTCGACGTTAAAATACAATCTTTAAAGCGCCAAGAAAATCAGTAAATGCCATCAATGAGTACTGCGCCGGAAAATTTGGGAAACTGATAAAAAAGTGGCTAAAATCATCCAAAATATTCTTTATTGCGCCGCCCAAATACTTTTTGACGACAGGGGGAGGGCCGCCCCCTGAATCCGCGCTAGTCTGGGCTTACTTTCTCAATAGTAAATCTAGCGTGCCACATTGTCCTATAACTGGTCCTAATTGTTCAGCAAACTTGCAGTTATTCCAATTGAATAAACACACTGTCTTTTCTACGCTATTTTTGCAGAAAACAGCGTTTTTGTCATTTAACGATGTCTGTTTTTTAGAATTATTTATTTTATTCTAAAATTATGCGGAACAATGCTCATGCTGCCAGAAGTTGAATCGCATTCTTGCGAGAACTAACCCGTCGCGAAGCGTGGTAAAATTTTAAAATTTATATCAATGGATGGTTCAAAGGATCATCACAAAATTTTATCGACTTTTTCACCTTTCCATTAATAAGAGGCCGATAATCGCGACTCTCCCGCTCCCTTAAAATTACCTTGCAGATTGCAAGACCTACATTTGCCAAGAAAACGGAATATATTACGAATGTATTGCTATTTCGTCTGAATTCTGCCCCCATAAAAACTGATGCTTTTTACTGAACGAGTCGTCGTATTCCTTATGAATGCGCGAACACAGTCAGTGGCTATTTCTACTGCAAAACCTGCAGCTGCTTCAAACAAAAAGCAATTTAGTTCGGTTTTATCAATGCATCAAAAAGGGAGGAAAGGCAAGTTTTATAAGTTTTTGCCAAAAAGCACAAAAATTTACGTGAGGGCTTAAAAAATCTAGTGTTATATTGAACCATATTAGAATTTGTTCGCAAAAGATTTTCGTCAGAATCATCGTATTTTCATTGCCGTTCCTCACAGTAAGGCCCGAAACCAAGTTCTGCTGCCCAACGGGCGCATTGTACATAGTTACTTTGCTCTATTCCTTCTTGGATAGCTAAAGTGTACTGCATTGCTAGGGCATTTGATAGAGCTCTATACCAGGAGATCGTGAAATTTTTATAAATTTTTCAAGAATATGTTAAACGCCCTTATTCAATACATAAATTACTGTTGTATTTAATTAGGTTCAGAGGTCAACGGATTCGAAAATAAAAATGTTTTCCGTTTGAACTTATTTGCCAAAAAATTGAAATTGCTTTCGTTAGCACAGAATGAAAAGTTCTGAGAAAAAACAAGTAATACGTGGTCTTAATTGTAGTGCATTCACGTGCACAGATGGCTGCAACAATTTCTCACATTTTCGATCTACACGCAAAGACATCGTTTCAAGAGATTTACAAAGAGACGAAACTTTATTGTTATATGCTAGGTCAGTAATGATAGTACAATTTTATATAGTTTGTATCTAACTATTTTTGTGATTGCAATATACAAATATAAGAAACCTCTGTACTGACTCCATAGTCAATAGGATCGTCATATAGAGATCTTACTTTTCCGAGATCTAACGCTTAAAGTTCAATGTTATAGGATCTTGTATTGCCTTCTCACTTTAGCAATCTTCTCAAAAAATTCATTGGTGAAAATACTGTTTCTGTTTCTGCATGTTATGTTAAGTAAATGACGATCCGCAGCGGTTTGAAATTATCAAAAGAACTAACTTTTGCAATGGCTAATGTCGCTTCATTATGTTCAGGAATATCGGATGTATGCGCTAAAAATCCCTGCAAAAACGGTGGCGTTTGTAGAATAATCCAAGGTCAGCTTTGGAATCCGCTCAATGAATCCTATTCATATTACGGTGGCTATACGTGCTTGTGCACTGCTAAATTTACCGGTTACGATTGCGCTTATGCTAAAAGTAAGATAAACTGTTATTTTCATCAGATCATGCAATTTTAATTGAAATTTATTGTTATTGTTACAATGTTACAAAATTCTTATTGCCATAATTGTATCATTCGTTCTATCCAAATTCGAAAAATTCGTCTGAATTGACCAACATTTGTTAGTAGCTCCGCAAAAGAATCTTTTTCTAAAATTTTAAGTCAATTTTCGATGAAAGCAAGCAAGCAAGCAAGCATTTCTTAAAGGAGAAATCCAGGCAGAAAAATGAGGAAAAAAGGGCAAATCCACATCGAAACTTTTCAGCAGCAGCGCTTGACATCATAAGACAGTGAGTGAAATTCTTGCGCGATTTCAAGCTTAGCTTCATTTTTTCAGGATAAGCTCGATCGGCTAAAAATCCTAGATTTTTTATTTCCAACTGACCTCTAGACCGATCGTGTAATAAGTAGGGCGATCTAAATTTGGTGTTGCACCACATTTTTTAAAACATTCTATGAGATTCAGGATGTCGAGAAGCAGCGAAAAGACACATTTTCAGCACTCGACTATCATCAGTGTAATCAAGTTTTCAAAGTTTTTGTCTAAGTAAAATTTACAAATTACGTACCGAATTACCGAATTTTTACACCAAATTTTGCACCAAATCGAGTAGATTTTTGCACCAAATTTTGCGCCGAAGCACTTAATATTTTGCCCAAATTTTTGACTGCTCTGGTTATAAGTCGATGCACGTGCACGTAATTGAGGTTAGAGATCCCTAAGACGAGCGAACAGATTCGAAATATATAACGTAAAAACCCTTATTTTGCGTCAATATGGCTAAAATATATCTTTTTATCGTGAGATAACCACAGAGTAATGCTAAACTGATAACGAAATTATTGCTACTCTTTTTGCATGGCGTGTTTTCTTGCCGAATTTTTTTAGTCTAATCAAATCTAATAAACTCGAAATAATGATCTTTTTGAATATTCAGAATCTTAAATATTGATTTATTGAAGCCTTTGATCAGATTTTTTAAGTCGAAACGATATTGAGTAAAGATTTTTAAGTAGTGTTTTATTAAAGAATTATGTCTTCTTCATAAAAAATTATTGCATAAAATTTGAAATCGAAGGCTAATGCCATTTTCCTTCACTTCGAATATTCCGAAATTTTCGGACTTTCTTGTTTATCTGCTGTAAGTAAGCTATTCATACAAAAGATTTGTCAGATTAAATATGGCAGTTTTAAAACTTTTATTCCGATGTGCTGGCGAAAATTCTAGTCATTTTGCGGCGCTTTGTGACAGATCGTTCGATCGCTCTACTTTCTGTGTTCCAACTTATGCCGTTAAAAAATGGGGAGAGATAATTTATATCAACTTTTAATAACTTTTGTTTGTTTTTACCCTAAATTGTATTGCTTTTTCTTGGCGTTGGCACTGGATCGTTGTTAGATGGAAGCCTGTCACAGCATGAATACGTTCTTTCGAACATAATTTAGAAAACTTTGAACTTGTGGCACCTTCGATTGGCCCTGTGTGAGTCCTATGCCCTGTTCTGACCATACATGTACAGCATGGGAATTCTGGAAAGGGAGGCAGAAAAACTTTTAAAAAGTGCCTTTTTTTGGGCTAAAAACGAAGGGCACACATCAAAAACACTGTTTTTTGACGTTTCAGACAATGCTCGTTCTTTCTAGAATATAAAAACGTAAAAAATTTAGAAAAAATTGAAACAAATTGAGTTAATTGAACAAAATATAGTCAAAACATGTTTATATGGCGCGAAGCGCCGAAAATTTGTGATCTTTGAGCAAAACATGAGCTAGAAACCCTTAAAAAGGCACACTTTTTGCAACTTTGACCAACTTTTACGAAAAACGACAATTCTGGGGGGGTCGCTAGCCATTTAGCGGGGTATCACTTGTCATTCTGGGGGGTCAAACCCCAAACCCCCCAATAACACGTCTGGTTCTGACTTGATTTAACGACGCATGCTATTGGCAATTTGGAGAGATGCATGTTTGCGTGAAAAATCCCAAAGAAATGTTACTTCATTCTGAGTAGTTCTGAATAAATTCCGATTTATCGGTCACTTATTATGGACTGTCCCATTTGGAAAAATACTAATTTTCGCATGTTTATCATAAAGTTATTCGTATTCAAAATGTAAAACAATTAGCGGAACTATGGTTAGTCAGGAGGACCAAATCTGCAGAATTTCGCCCGCGAATTTATGATTATTGTAGAAGTTTAAGTTCCTGCTATGCTAAAATTATTAACTTAAGTGTAACATGTTTGATAAGACTTCATTAGTGTCTACTCCACATACTTTGTTTTAACAAGATGAATATAACTATACTCTCTTTAGTTATGATGAACGCTTCTCTTTTATTCTTCTGCTTTCGCTAGTACTTCAAAATTATAAATTTTTTTATTGCTCCTAGATAGCAAAAATTTGTGGCATCAAAATACAAATTTTATCTTATTTCTGCCACTTGATTCAAATTGCGCTTATGCCTCTTCTCTTTTTGCACTGTTTTACACATTTTATTTTTTAACTTCTTAGATCAGCAAGTTTGAGTGCAAAATCTATGTAAGTACAATCTACTTATCATTCATTGTATAAGGTTACTGTTCACCTAATCCGTGCATAAATGGCGGGATCTGCGAAACGGTTAAGCGCGTTATGAGACGTGCGAGCGATATACTTTATGCGAAACTAGAATTGCAGCACGCGTTCGAAGGCATGCCGACCGGATATCAGTGTCTGTGCAATATGGGATTTAATGGTCAAAATTGCGAATTACCAATGTCCACCTTAGGTGAGCCAGACTCTTGCACATAGATGCACAGCATGGCCGATCTGGAAGGCGGTCAAAATTTGAGCTATTTAAGGCCAAAATGACCTCAGACTTTGGTATATATTTTAAATTAGCGTTGAAACTACGTTATTCCACAGATTCTGGTAATTGTCAAGCACTTTCGAAGAAAATGGTCAATTTTCATTTATTTTTGGCCTTTATTTTGTCACATTTTCCCCTACTAAATTTCCCATTTTTTCATTCTGAGAAAAAAATCTAGGTGGGTCGTGTCGGTGTTTCGGTGTCGATAATGTCTGACGTTTCGATGTCGCCCACCATAGGTGGGCGCCACCTAAATTCTGGGGAGTGCAAGATTTTTCAAAGATAAAAAAATGGCCTTAAAAATGATGGTATGGCGAAAAAACACCATTTTTTAACGTTTCTCATCGAGCACTATCCATTGGCATCAAAAAATTGCGAAAAAAACAAGAAAATTCTAAAAATTGAATTCTGGGGGTATTTTGCTTTCTGGGGGTATTTTAACTATCTGGGGGTGCATACCTCCAAACCCCCACGCCCAGGTATGGTCTACACCCCTACACCTATACATGTCTGCTCTTACAACGTGCCAACTCGTTTTCAGACATCATCCTCAAATTTAGGCGCAAAACACCATGCTGTCAAGCTTGCTATTACGTTTGATGATGATTTAACTGATGGGTCACTTGTGTGCATAGGTGGGCGGCACCTAAATTCTGGGGGGTGCAAGATTTTTCAAAGATCAAAAAATGGCCTTAAAAATGGTGGTATGGCAAAAAACACCATTTTTCAACGTTTCTCATCGAGCACTATCCATTGGCATCAAAACATTGCAAAAAAACAAGAAAATTTTCAAAATTGAATTCTGCTCGGGGAGGGTGGTTGCATAACCCCCAACCCTCCACGTCCAGGTGTGGTTGTATATGTAGATCATTTGAATTCTAGGAGTATTAGACTCGAAAAGTTTTTATAAAGTGCCCTTTCGGAATTAAAAAACGATGGATACTCGTCAAGAATACAATTTTTGGACGTTTCCATTGTTCTTTCTTTCAAGAGCATGAAAACAAGAAAGTTCAAAAAAATTCGAGTGAATTGAACAAAATGCAGACAAAAACATAGGCATATGGCCCCGAAAATTTAACACTTTTGAGCTAAAAGATCACTAAAACGCCTGACACTACACATTTTATACAATTTTTGCAAAACTGAAAGATCTATACCTGATAGTATTTTGCGTGGGTTAGCAGTCATTCTAGGGAATCGAACCACTAAAAATACGTGTAGTTTGAGATATAGGACCATTCACTGCGGTTACTTAGCCTTTCAACAAACTTATCGACGCGAACACGAGACTATTTTCCCTTGTGAAATTGCTCTTATCGCTGAATACAATTTTCTATTCATTTCAATTTTATAGTGCTTAATCAGTTTAGAAAAGTAGAAATCAACGACAAAATATAATTTCTGCTATTTATTGAAACTCACATCTGCGTTAAGTAGAGCTGTGCTAACTCTTGTTGCATTGACTGATCAAGTAAAGTCAACACTCAGGTAATAGGCGAAATCTCAACCCTCGTGTGATTCCATCAGTTGCAACTTTTATTTCATTATAAAAATCAACGAACTAAGTGCACTTGAGTCATAGATATGGCAAACTGTAAGCCATGAGACATTAAACCCTACAAAATTATACTTATTTTAACCAATCTAGCCAACAATTTTTCGCTTAACATTAATCATTCTTGGATTTTGTCGAGTCCTAATAACTTCATTTCACAGTTGTGTCGCATGGAGGCCGGTCTGGAGTCAGCCTGATCTGAGTGTCAAAGCTTTTTCAAGCTGAAATGGTTTTGAAAATCGGTAGAAAGATGTAAAAAAGGCAAAATAATTATACTGTTTTTTAATTTCTGATCGATGTCTCAACTTTTGTACATTTCTGCTATTACTCTATATTTTCCTCACAAAATCTTTTTTCATACCCCCACGTGCTTGTCTGTTTGCAGCTGTTTTACACATATGAGAAGTTCTATATATCTCCTTCTATAAAACTCAAATTGCTGAACAAATTATTTTCAAAACAGCTCATGCATTTCTCGAATAAATCGGTTTAGTTTTAACGATTTTCACTCGCATAGTTGAAAAGCTAACAAGCCATGTGAAGAAAGTTATGATGTACGAGTATTCATAATGAGGAAATAATTTTGATTTTTCAACTGTTTTAATTCATCTTTTTTCAATTTTGATTCATCTTTTTTGGCTTTTAGTTTGCCTCATTTATCTCAGACCAGACATGCATGTAGGGAGTTTGGCAGCTCTGACTTCCCGAATTTAGAGATCGGAAATTTTCTAGGTCAAAGAATTTTATGAAAAAGTATTTGAAATTGGTCAGAATATGTGGAACAGCGTAGTTTTTATATTATTTTAGCAAATAGGCCAGTTTTCGAGAACATTTTGACTGAGAAAAGCTCTATGGCTGACCCACAGGCCTGATATGCATATATGTTTTAGACCCTCAATCAAAATGGCTGGCGACCCTCAAAATAGCTGGCGACCCCAGAATGCTCGATTTCTCGTTAAAGTTGTAAAAGGGGTGCCTTTTTAGACGTTTTCAGCTCATTTTTGGCCTAAAAGTCTCAAATTTTAGGCGATTCGCGCCATATACACATTTTTGACTATATTTTCATCGAATTACTCGATTTTTTTTCAAATGTTTACAAAATTTTTTATGTTTTTATGTTCTAGAAAGAACGAGCATTGTCTGAAACGTCAAAACCAGTGTGTTTGACGTGTACCCATCGTTTTTCAGCCCAAAAAGGCACTTTTAAAAAAATTTCCGTGCCTGACCCCCCTCCCCCAGAATTCCCAAGCCATACATGTATGGTGGAGACCAAAATGCACGCGGCTGGTTTGGAGTCTAGACCCCAGAATTAAAAAAATGAGAAATTTTCGAAGAAGAATGACGCAAAATGAAGGTTACAGATGGATGAAAATCAAAAATTTTCTTCGAAAGTATTTGAAATCGACCAGGAACTTTAAATTTACATAGTTCTAACGATATTTTAACATTTAAGCTAGTTTTTTTACGTCATTTCGACTCCCAAAACGCTCACTATTCGACCTCCATGTCCGTTGGCTCCATCAGACCGGCCATGTTGTGCATCTATGGTAGTGACCGTATAAAACATAAATTAGGCATATTATTTACCTTACAGTATATACTACTGCTACTTTTACTAGCCTTGCTGTACTATTAGTGGCACAAATGCGTTTGTAATTATTGTTTTATATAGCTATATTAGCTCACTAGTCACTATGATATTGTGCAATTTAGGTTAGTGATTTTGTTTAATAAGTTTTGTTTATTAAGAAAAATTTTGATTGCTAGAATTGTCGATTTATTTTAATGATTTTGAAAATCATAATGAATTCTGTGACAAGAATGTTATATGCTATTTGTGATGATAAACATAATTTGAATTGCAGCTGAAGAATATAGCCAGAAGTCGAACCCTTCTATGGATAATGAATCGTCCTCAACCTTATCCAGCGTTGTGCCAAATCGCATTGATACTGTAGATAAAGAAGCTGATGCTTCTACAACTCTGTTTGATGCGTTTTCAACCAGTGCAGAAAAGTATGACATTGATAAAAGTGGTCAAAAATACGCATTTAGTGGAATTTCGCGAAAGGCTTCGATTCCGGCAAATACGATGCAATCACAAGCAGCTTCATTCTTGCCGAATTTTAATTTTGCTTTCAGTAATTCGGAGTTTCCTATTTCGCCCGATTCACTTTCTTCGTCCGCCTCAAAATTTCGCACTTCAATTGCTATGGTGCATTCACCGGGTGTTAGTTCGACTGAACGATCAATAAAAGCCCTTCAAGCATCAGGTCATGCAACCGGCGCTTCTAAATCGGAAGTTATGCCGAATACGGCCCAGATAATCAGTCTGCTATCTCTAAATACTTCTGATGAAGCGACAAACTTATCGGAAAATGTTTCAACTGCGAATTATATACCTGATAGGGAGTATGCATCGACCGATTCTAATGACTCTAATCCTTATTCTGTTGTTCCAAAATCGGAGAGTCACCGAAAAGCAACCGTGTCTGTACGTGAAGTTTCAGATGGAGTTCCAGCTAATTTATTTGAAGTCACGACGACAAATGTCATTGCCTCAAGTTTGGTACTTGCTCCCACTATTCAGTCGGTAAGTCAGTCGGAAAAATTGGCAACTGCATGGACAGTCGAACCATACTCTAGCACACTAACATCAGGTAGTCATCGACGGGCGATTAAATCCGAAGAAACGACAAAAACGGAGGGTAGAATGTTCACAAATTTTGGTACCATTCCGGCTGATATTGTGAGTCCGACTTCTAAGGGATATATCTCTTTGGCATTGAAGTCTACGGGCACTGTGGAAAACAAGGTCACTGAAGAAGCAACAACCAAATCACGTGTTAAATTTCCAGTCGAAATTTCAAACTACGAGTATTCAGCAATAGAACACAAGGTTACTGAAGAGGCTGCTTCAAGCACAGTACAGTATTTTAGCAAGCCAGTCTTAGTCGCAAATAAAGCAGCTACAGACATAGTAATGTCAGAAGCACCAGTAGTGATAGAATCTCTGTTTGAAAGTTCGAGTTCTTTAACCAAGTCTACCGAAGGATCGACTGTTCATTTGATGGACGCGAAGGATAAATTGGCAATAAGCAGTACGCCTCCACAAGCGGCTACAACTTTCGGCGATGAAGCTGACCTGGATTACGAAAAAATGTTGGACGAACTGGATAATGCATTCCATGACACCGTCTTGAAGCCAATAACTGATATCCCAGTAGATTATACATCAGGATCGGATTCTGACCATCCAATTAAGTTTACCGAAGGATCTACTGTCCATTTGATGGATGCGAGTGATGACAAGACCACAAAGAGTATGTCTTCGCAGGGGCTGCGATCTCTGGTGATGAAGGTGACCTGGATTATGAAAAACTGTTGGAAAAATTGGATGTCGAATTCAAGTACACCGCCGCGAAGCAAGCCGAATTAGATACCCCCGGCACAATGCCAAAATACATGACTGAACTTTACACTGATTACACGTCAGTAGGCTCTCATCGAACGGCAAGGAATTTGCCGTTGTCGTCAAATAGCTTCATCCGGAAACACTATGCTATAGATAAATTAAGTTCAAACGCTGAGTCGGTGATTGAAAAATCAATTTCTGGAATATCTACGATGGCATCCGTGCATTTTACTACAAGATCGAATTCCGATTCAGAGCTTTTCATATCCGAAAAGGCGAAGCAATTTAGCACAGCACGTCCTACTGTGACACCATATTCCATCATAGATGATGATGATGATGCAAGAATCTCATTTTCGCCAAGATCTGACAATCGCCGAATTTCGAATACGTCATTCGATGAAAAGCTACAATCTGGTGAGTCGTAGGCAGATTAAAGGAAAGGGCGGCCGCCCACCCCCATTGGCCCAAATTAAATGGCGAGATAAAGAGTGGATGTGTAATTTGCAATGATTTTTGGCCGTCAGTAATCATGATTTCCCAAATTTTTCTGGTGCTTAGCGATGGATAATACTTATTATTGACATTTATTTAATTTCTTGGTGACCAATACAGTAAATCGAGCAGTAATTCAACGTTCTTCTTCTTGAATTTCACAAAATTTCCGGTGCTTCGCGCCAGATTTTCGCTTAAATCAAAGAAATTTAATTATTCTTTTGACAAATTGTTGAAAATTTGAAATTAATCTTGAAAAAATGCAACGCCTTAAAAGATTTTAAATAAAAGTAGACTATGCGAAACGCAGAAAAAAATCATTTCGCGCGTGAAGGGCAAATTTTGGACCTACTTTTGACTGCTTTCGGAAAAATTGGGATACCGCTTCCATAGGAAAACCCTAGATCCAACATTATGCTGAATGGGCGCTTTTATGATTTCTCCCTGATTGAAGTGAGGGGCCGGTGTCGCGCCTTGAAGTGTTCGGCCGGACACATTAAGTACCTTGTGTGTGGTCTTGCCTTAAAATGTCCGAGCTCAGAAAAGGTACTTTGTGACTCTATGGACTCTTGTATCAATACAATTGGGTAAAATCCGAACTTAGACTCTAGTTCATTAATTCATCTTAATTAATTAACGCTAGTGAATTAATTTTAATACCTTCGATTAATTTTTCATTTATCAATTATTAACTTTGTTGAATTGACTTTTTAATAAATTTTTAGGCTTTATATTTTTTAATTAGTTTTTATTTATTAATCTTAATCAATTAATTGACCCTTAATCAAAATAAATTAATTAATTAATGCTCAATTAATAAATCTCTTAAAACTATTGACTAACTCTTAATTAGTTACTTTTGAATAGTTAGTCAACTTAGTCAATTGCTTAATTAATTAAACTCATTATTAATTAATGAGCTAATTCTTAATTGATTACCATTAAATAATTAAATTAATTGATTAAACTCTTAATTCACTAATTAATTAACTTGGCTCTTTATTAATAAATTAATTAACTCTAGGTTAATTACACCTGTAATCAATTAATTCAAATTTAATAACAAATTACTCTTAATTATAAACATAATCACTTGAATTTTAGCTAAACTCTTAATTAACTAATCTGATTTAATTAATTAAATTTTTAAATTTCTTAAGTAAGTAATGGTCAGAATTAATTACCTAATTAATTACTAATGAAATTTTCAATTAATTAATTCCTAATTAGTCAATTAAACTTGTAATAGATAATCATAAGTAATTTATTAAGTCTTGAATAATTATACTTATAATTAATTATAAAATTAGAAATAATTGATTAATTAACTCATAATTAATTAGTCAGTGAAATTCCTGGTCTATTTATCCTTATTAATGAGTTACTTAATTTTTAATTAATTAAATTCTTAATTATTTCTAATTGACTGATGGTCCCACGCCTCCATGTGATTCTCACTCTATCCCATGTTCTTTCTTTTCTGTATTTATGTACTTTAATGTAGCCTGGGCACTACTTTAAGGTGTGATACCGGAAACTTCAAGTCTTACTTCAGATCTAACGACATTTAATGCCAAAATCGACACCTCAACAATCATGGCAAAAAATGCAAAGAAATCACCGGTGGGTGAATTGCTCTCTTTTCCAGTCGAATATTTCGATGAAATGATACGCTTTCCTGTGTCAGTCCCTTTTAATGAAACTGGTAAGCAGACAACCACAATGAGGTCAGGGGGTCTTATACCTCCCAGAAGGCAAATGAGGAAAATGTGGGAAAATAAGGTAAAATTAAGGCCGTAAACGGGCGAAAATCCAATTTTTTAAACTGCATGAAAATAGGCCAGTGTCTATGAATTAAAATGGATTTTACGCTAATTTAGCGCCACCAAGTTTTAAGATCACTTTAAATTGAAAAACTTCGGCTAACCCCTGACCGGCCATGTTTGCATTTATGCTGGTAAAATATAATCTTTAATATATCCTTTGTGCAAATATGCAGTTAGATGAATGCTTTCATCTTTCAGTGCGCAATTTCGAACAAATATATGAGGTCCATCGAACTTTTTGACTAAAAATAAAAGGTCAGGTTTTTGTAAAAATTAAAAAAGTGGTTTGATGCTTAATTGAAACATGCTTAAAAGACAAAAGAATTTTTAGACGAAAATATGAGAGAGAAATCAAAAAAAACGTTGAACTAGATTGCTTTGCACGTTTGGTAAATATCGATGCCATTATAAATGTCATTATAAAATGCATTTTTAACATTTATCTGAGTTGAATGATATCAACATATCATTTTTATACTTTCTTCAAATTTTCAAGGTCTGCTTTTCCATATTATAAATTCGGGTTTTTTCTACCATTAAGTCTTAGCTGTACATGTTCTTTGTACGTGCTAGTATGTGCTTCATTCACAGATCTACTAAGCTTAAGTTATTTCAAGAAAGCTTTCATCAATTGCGTGAAAATAGTGTTCCTAAAATAATTTTCACGAATTATTCATTTATTCCTAGTAATTTTGTGATGAATCAAGAAGTTTACTAATATTTTCGATTCAACGCGATTTCTTGGCAGCCAGCGTTTTTTCAGACTGAGTTACATTTCTCGTAGCATTTATAATTTTTCGAGTAATATTTTTAAATTATACCTAATTCAACAAAATAATACTTTAAACTTGTAAGATCCTAACATACGTATAATATCATAATTCAACGTTCCCGGGATACAAAAATGTTCTTATACGTATATAAAACGTTCTTTGAAATCTGTGACAATAAATATCTTGATTGTGTTACTCTCTTTGGTGCATTCATTTTCATTACTTTATGCTGCATTACCTTCTACGATTAGATTTTCATTGAAAGTATTAGTAAAGTAAGCCTCTTCAGGAGAATGCATGTATTTGGGCTCAAGCTGGGACTTATATAATGGAGCTGTGAACCACGCGATTGATGGTTCCCCATGCTTGCCATGGAATGTGAGTAATGAACAAGCGGTTCCATTTGACGGCGCCAATCACAGTTACTGTCGAAATCCCACGCGTTATCCATTTGGGCCCTGGTGCTACATTATGGACCCAGGAAACAAAGTTGCAAAAGCTCGGTGCATCAGAACGTGCAACCGCAAAATGCGTAAGAGCAGAACTTTTATGTACGTAATCAGCCAGGATGTCAAGCATACGTGGGCAGCAGCAAAATTCTGGGGGTAAAGATTTTTCTAATGTCAAAAAATGGTCTTAAAAATAGTGGCTAAAAAACATCGTTTTTCAACGTTTCTCATAGAAATTAATTATCCATTGGCATCAAAAAATTGCGGAAAAAATTTTAAAAAAAATTGAATTCTGGGGTTATTCTGGTTTCTGTGGGTATTAGGCCTTCTAGGGGAGGTGCATACCCCTAAACGCTCCACGCCCAGGTGTGATGTCAAGGCGATATGTAATTATTTTAAGCTTGATAAACTTAACCATTGAGCACTTTGCACAAATATTGGTCAATTCGGAGCCAGAAAAGTTTGCATGGTGTAACACCCATACGTGGGCAGCAAAAAAATTCTGGGGGGGTGCAAGATTTTTTGAAAGTCAAAAAATGGCCTTAAAAATGGTGGTAGGGCAATAAAAACACCATTTTTCGACGTTTCTCATCAAGCACTATTCATTGGCATCAAAAAATTGCGAAAAAAACGAAAAAAATTTTTCAAAAATTGAATTCTGGGGGGTATTTTGGTTTCTGGGGGGGTGCATACCCCCAAACCCATACGCCCAGGTGTGGTTACACCTATAACATGTGGGCTTGGAAGGGGGTTTGTGGGGGCAGGCGCGTAGCTGGCTTTTTGAATTTGAGGGACTGTAATTTTGAAGTCAGATACCTCAACAACTATGTGTAAACTGTCCAAATTAATGTTTTTGTGCGTTTCTCAGCTATCTCTACATATGAAGTAGAAAAACTCGAAAAAAATTAACTTGATGCCAATCGTTTTTGGAAGATATGCTGCAGAAAATGACCAAACAACTGATAAGCTTTATATTCAAGCTTGATCTTCCTGAAACACTGTTTAACCTGTTTTGCATTTAATTCAGTCCCATACATTACAAATGAAAACAATAAGGAAAGCTAATAATTTCGGCGCAAAGTAACTGAAAATTTCGGGCTTGCTAGCACAAAAGTGTGCCAAAATCTATTCTGGCGGTTTTTCAAATATGCTTCGAGAATTTTCAACTTTTTTCTCAGGGAAATTTGTAAAAAATACTCATACTTCCAAAATTCTGGGGGAACTAGCCCTCCTATCCCCGAAATACACTATTAAGGGGTTAAGACCCTCAGAATTCATAAATCTCCCGCAGAATACGGGAGCCCAACAGAATTGAATTTTCGGCGCTTTTTTCGCGATTTTGCACCATCTGAAATTTGGTTGCTGCCTAATGCCCATGTATATATGGTTACTAATTGCGATTGAATATTCTGAATGAATATATATATGAAAGAAATATAAATATAAATATAAATAATTTTAATCAAAAGACAAATATAAAACAGGTATAATTCTTATTGAATAAAAATATTCCGCATGCTTGCACCTGCAGGTCGTAATAAATCTGGAAATAATAGTTCCAAATTAAAGATACAAATCAACTTTCATTATGAATTTGTATTCTCTGATTTAAAATTTAATAAATTTAAATTTTATACAGTAATCTTAACCCATAAATTCAAATCATTAAAAAAAATTTTCAATTTTGAGATATATGGTCTTTTCAATATTAGTATTATTAATCTCTATGAGACTAATCGTGACAATAACATGTTTGGGTGCTTCAGAAAAACGGACGAACAGTTCATATCTGTTATTCCTTAAAACTAATTAATTTACAACATTTCTTACCCTCACGCTCTTGCATTACAACCGCATGTATGCATTTGAGATTGGGAAAAAGAAAAAATCCCAGATCCCAGAATTGAATTTCGGCCCATTTTTTGTATGTTTACCAGTTTTACACCATACAGACCCCGCATAATTAGGTCGCCGTAACCACGTAGATTGCAATGCAACTCGTTCTTATTTTATAGAGTTCAATAATAAAATTTAATTGTAAATTACTAGTTTGTTTTTCTCTACTGAACTTATCCTTCTTAGAATACTAAGTTCTTATTGGTTGTATGCTGATTTATTATTTATTTATTAATAAATAATATATTTATCTTATTATTTATATTATTATTATTATTATTATTATTATTGTTATTATTATTATTATTATTATTATTGTTATTATTATTATTATTATTATTATTATTATTATTATTATTATTATTATTATTATTATTATTATTATTATTATTATTATTATTATTATTATTATTATTCTATTAATTTTCTTATTTACAGACAAATGCGTTTCCTTTAATGATTATTTGCCGGCCTTCAATGAAAGCTATACGAGAACGTCCAGCGGTCGCCGTTGCCAAAATTGGGACCGACAGACTCCGCACAGTCACCAATTCGTCTCTCTAGCCTCCTCTGCCAATTATTGTCGCAATCGGATCATAGTGCTGGCGGTCCTTGGTGTTTTACGACTGATCCGGCCGTTAGCAGAGAATACTGCGTACCGTTATGCCATTATTTTGATAAAAAATAGCTGAAACATTAATTGAAAGATATGTTTTTTAGAAACGATGACCTTTTTATGTGTTTATGCCGTCCTGTTATTCGTTTTATACGTATACATATTTTTCAATGTTTTTTCTTTTTTCAAGCTGACGATTCTATTTCGTGTTGCCTATCCTGAAATATAATGCTGACATTCCTATTGTGTATTAAGGAAACAAAAGACAGGAGTCGCGTTGTCCATTATGTAATTTTTTGTCTATTTAAACTAATCTTGCTCGCTTGCTAAGTTTTTAGCGCAATCTGGGGTAAGCAAGAGAGCTTCACTGTTACGGAATAGTTGCAGCAGCTAGATTTGCTAAAAACATGCGTCAATCTACAGTTTTTGCATAATTTTTTCAAATTTTTCAATTTTTCAATGGGATCTAAAGAGACTATAATCTCTACAAGCACATCTGATTCCTCCGACTCATCGTGAGAAGTATGTATGTACATACCTACCCATAAATGCACGTGAAGGGGGTATTACCCTCCTCCCTGAAGGAGCAGCCGGACAGATACTGTCCGGCGAATTTGAGCTGATGAAACGTTTTTATGCATCATTTTTGAGGTCAAAAGCAGTGAAAACGGCAAAAAATTTTCGGCGCTTCGCGCCAGATTAATACTTTTAAGTACTTTTTACTCAAAAAGCACCCAAAAGATAAGAATTTTCAATCATAGGGTTCTGCAGCAAGCTGTCGATAAAAGTGCTGCGATCGGTGCGGCGCGGCCTATTTTCTAGAACGCTTTTTTGCATTACACAAATTTTCCACAATGTATGTAAGCCAAGCCCAAAATTTTTTTCCGCATCTCGAAGTTTTGGCTCACAAAAACCTCAAAATGTGGAAGAAATGGTGGTTATAGGTATGTAGATGTTAATAAATCTGTAGTCCGTTTCGTTTAGCTTTGAGGTTTTTAAAAAAAGTTTAAAGTGACTACAAAAACGCTTACGTTTAATTTGGTAAATATGATATTCTACAGTATATTGAGTCACGTGGATTCATATGCCACTATTAAGCCGCATTTCTGCGTGAAAATTTCAAACCACTTTTGCAGCCTAATTCTTGCTGAGAAAATTCAAATGAAAACCGTAATTAAATGAAACACACTATATGTAGATAGCAGAAAGGGTACAATGCGTGCAAATATTCGTCATTTCATTTTTGACGTAAGATAACAAAACGAAGCCACCTTCTCCAACCTGCTGAATTCATTTCTCATGTGATAGAGCACCGAAGTGTAAGAGTACAATGAGTCTGCATATGTACGTGTGGTACACCAACTACGCCAACCTTTAGGCAATTAGCTTTATTCTCTGTTTAAGATCATCAAGTTATATATGGCACTCATTAAAAATTACTGTCTGCTTACTGTATCACTTGCGTTTAGCTTGCTGTGTTGCCTGGAGTTTTACTACCATTTTGATAGTTTTTGAGGGCATTTGGTAGTTTGGGTCCCTATGCTTAACCACAGGATGGTAGTTTTTCTGATCATCCAAAACAGTTTTTTTGGCGTTTTTGAATAGGTTTTGGTAGTTTATGAAATTTTGGCCTGACAACCCTGGTTGCTCGCTGCGGCAAATTGAAAAAAACTTGTTTTCGCGATAAACTTTAAATACTTGTAGTTATGAATTATATATACAAATGATTAGGAGGGGTGAGGTCCAGAATTTTAGCTTTTTATAATGCGTTTATGAAGTATATTATATTGGAATCGCTTGAAAATACATTATTTTGGATATGAATCTCACGACCGCACCCTTCTCGTTCACCTCACCAGGCCCGTATCCAAAATTTTGTTTCGGGGGTGGGGGGCGCGACTAAAATTTTTCAAAACATAATATGGGCCAAAGGATGAATCTTAGTTTGCAAATTTTGCTACCCGGATGCCTTTACGGTCAGAGTCCAATGGGAAGTATCTCTTTTTGGGTCTGAGGTGGCGCACTCTAGCGTCCTGCCAGGGCAGAGCCCAGAAAATTTTGTAAAAGAGTACTTCAATTTTAAGTCGTACCGTTAGAATTTTACAAAATCAGCCGAATCACGGCTCTTAATTCATCCTAAAATGGTCAAAGTTCATTAGCAAATTCAAATTTATCGCCAAAAAATTGCTGTCATTCTTGCTTCTTGAACAAACTATTTTCTGCATAAAACCTGTGACGAACAGAGACATATAGATGCAAAATATGCTTTAGGTTGTATAAAGACCGAAAATAAAGTGGTTAAACCGCGCGCTTGGGACTAAATAGACTCTAATTACTTATAATTGAAAAATTCGGCGCGAAGCGCCGAAAATTTCTTGCGGTTTTTGGCTAAAAAAGCAAAGGGAGTAAAGGAAAACGGCTCGATCTAAGGACTTACACATTTGTCGGAAATGAATAATATGAGCTGAAATTACGGAAGGAATCATTGCAATGAAGGAGAAAAAGAAAAAAGGCGCGGAAAGCTGTTTGAAATTTAAAAAAAACTATGAAAAATTCTCATAATTTTTTCCATGTTTTTTTCGGCTTTACTTGATGAGATATACGAAGGGTATCATTCGACAGGACTGAGTTTCGGAACCAGCAAACCGGGATAGGAGAAGCATAGAGGTGTTTTAAATTGCTGAGGTCGAGGTCGCTACCGCTCAGGTCGATATATAGATGCTTAGGTCGATGTATAGGTGCTTAAATCGATGTATAGATGCTAAAGTCGACGTAAATTGGGTATCTACATGTGATTCTGCATTCCGCTGTAAGAATCTTCAAATGTAAGTCGAAATATTTATTCCTTTTTTTGTAATGAGAGGCAGTCTAGCCCCCCCAGACTGGTGTCGCTAGGTTACAGTGACAGTCAGAGGATTATAGGCAAGAAACTGTAGCAACTTAGTTCCTCTCTGATGACCTCGTCTGTTAATTTGATTTTTTTCTTTCGTTCATTTTTCCTTTTTCTTTTCTATGTAAGTTTTCGTTTTATAATCCTACCTATTTTTTCTTTTCAATTAGACTTTTGCGCCTCATAAAACATTCAATCTCTCATATTATAATTTTTTAGGTACACTTGTGCTATTTCACGCGTCCTTTTTGTTTCTATCTTACTTATAGCATGATGCACCTCCATATATATCTATTCTTTCTTCTCTCTTCTTTTTCTCTTTTTTCAATTTTTTATCTTTTCTTTTTTTAGTATTTGCTCTTTTATTTATCTATTTATTTACTTATTAATTTTATTTTTCCTCTCATTTTCCTTTTTCTTTTCTTTTTTTATTTTATTTTTTTAATTTGCTTCTTTCTCGTATTGATGACTTCTTAATATATTTTCAACTCGGATGAAGAAAAATATAGCAGAAAAAAGTGAAAACAATTTTAAAGTTTTGAAAAATCTTTAACATGCTTCCGCGCCTTTTTTCATCATCTGAGTTAAAGATTTTAACTTAAAACACCGTAAAAACAGAGTTTTTGTCAAAAATGAAACATGTGTGAAATCTTGGAGAATCCCAGGAAGGGAGACATTACTCTTAGGGAGGCACGTGCCTCCTAATCTACCCCTGGTTACAGGACTGCACCTCACCTCTCCCGATGTGCATGTACGTATGTTGTAGGCTGAATTCAGAAGTAAGATTCGGGTGTTTTTTTGAAAATTTAATCATGATTTTAGAGTAAAGTGCTCTTTTTATAGAATTTATGTTGTCATTTTCAGACCCGTATCTAGGATTAGGTTTTAGGGAAGGGGGGCACGATCATACCTGGGCAATGGCCAGAACTTCGCCCCGTTGCGGCATCCAATTTTTAGGTTGGTTGGTCACTTTTCAAACAGGTTGCCTAATTTTTGGATACTCGGATGCTGGTCCCTATTCAGGATTTTATTTCGGAGGGGGGGGGCGAAAATTTTTAAAGTCCTTTCTCGATAACCAGTTGGAGATGGGTTAAAATAAAGGCACTTTTCCCGTATCTTGGCGAGCTCTACACAATGGCGAGGAAAAACTTAAACAGGAAATGGATAATTCGGTGCAGAGTGCTGAAAAAATTGTTATTTTCTTCATGTCTAACTCAAATTTGAGCGGGCTTGAAGACAGAAACTATACATGAACAAAAAAATTGCGCCGGAATAAAATTTTATGTCATTTATTTCATAAATCAAAAGAGCATACATGCACAGCATGGGAATTCTGGAAGGGGGGGCTGAAATTATAAAGTGCCTTTTTTGGGTCCAAAAATGGTAGGTACGCGTTAAAAACATAGTTTATTGCTAAGCTCTTTATGCTATGTTTATTTGGGTACTTTTCGAGTATAAGTGCATCCAGACAATAAGGGCAAGCGAGAAAGCGGTGAGATTGGAGCTAAAAATAGAAATATGCTAATTAATTGATTTTTTCGATTACCCAACCGCCGCTGCCAGACCAGTCATTTGAGAACATGTGTAATAGGTGAGGAGAGAACTAGAGCAATTGAGCCTTACAAATCGGACAGTGACAGTGCTTCGTCTGATATGGAAATGGAAGATGAAGAAATCGCTGATGACAATTAATTGAAAAATAATTAATATGGTCGCAATATTTTAGGACATATGAATGCGTGGCTAGATAATAAACATTCACTTCTACAGATCTTCTACTTATCCATGAGCAATGTATTTATACAAACCTATATACTGTACATCATATGAATTAAATTTACGGCTTGTGAAAATTCCAGTTCACTGAAAATTCTAAGCTCACCTCCGGCCTCCGGCTCCGGCCGGAGCCGGAGGTGACGATGGCCGGAGCTCCGGCTTTGGCCCGGAGGAAAAAATGGACCTCCGGTCGATCCCTAATGTAAAGTCTAGCCAAAAATTCATTTAAAGGTTTTTCGCGGATTTAATTATTAACCTAATTAAAAATGAGATGTCTGACAATGTTTCAACAAGATGAGGATCGCAGATTAAATACTAGTAGTATGTACGTTCCTAAAACGTGCTTATTTTACTTGGGAAAATTAAATGGTGAACAAAGACATGCCTGCAGGCCTCTGTACCACGGTTTTTGTATTCGGCAAAGATTTTCGCGATGTACAAAGACTTTTGGGGACCGTCTTTGTACATGTACAAAGATTTTTGGAAGACAAAAACTGCAGAAAAGGTTCGAAATTCGCAGAAATTATCGGCGCTCCGCGCCGAAATGAGCAATTGTGTGTTCTATATAACTTTATAATTTCAGAAATTGCATTTTGAAAGAAAAATGCCAAATGTTTTGGCGCTTCGCGCCGTTTTGAGACGATTATCACTGATTTTTGCCCTCAGAAACCTAGAAATTGCTAAAATACGTAACCAAAGGTCGAACAACTCTGTTTTTGCCACACTAAAATCGCTGCTGTACCATATTATAGTACCCAAAAAATTTGTGTGTACGAAATGTACAAAGACTTTTAGGGACCATCTTTGTACATGTACAAACGGACCTTGTACAAAAAAAAACAAACACTGCTGTGTACGTGTACAAAAAGGCACGCACAGAAATCGCTTGCACTACTCTTTTTCCAAGTTTGTATTTACTAAAAGGCATCGGTACCATATATGTGCAGCACCATGGTACCTTAGCGTAGCCCTGCAATGTGCATGTTTTAAGTTAGCGTCAAACGTATAAAATTTATGCTGACATTCGATTCATGCCGTCAGTACCAGCGGCGGATCCTAAGATTTTTCATATGGAGGGCGGCGGTACCCTGACTATTCCAAAAACAGTCAAAAAAAGGTCCAAGAATTTGCCCTGCACGTGCGAATTAGCATTATTTCGGCGTTTTAGATTGTCTACTTTTATTTAGAATCACTTTAAAATTTTGACTATTTCGTGCGGAAAAATCATCAAATTTCTTTAATTTAAGGGATAATTCGGCGCCAAGCGCCGAAAAATTTGTGAAATTTAGGCAATAGGACATTTAAAAACTTGGTTTACTGTTCGAATTCCTGTATTTGTAGCATTTGACGTCTAACCTAGAAAATTTTTTTAAAGTTATGCTTGAAAATGGGAGAAATTTATGCTGAAATAGCTGTTTCTGCTCTTGAAATTGTTTTGGAAGCTGTTCCATGAGCAAAAAATGGCTTCCAGGTCGCAAAGAAAGAAAAAATGTCATAAATAGGTATTATTATTATCCGGTGTGAAGCGCCGGATAAATTTGAGAAATTATGATCACCGACGGCCAAAAATCATTGAAAATTACATATCTATTCTTATTCTCGCCAAATATTGTTGGCCAATGGGGGCGGCCGCCCCTCGCTCCCCCTTGAGTCCTCCCTTGGTCAATACTGAACAAAGCTTGCTTTAGAATGCAACGTAAAGTTGTTTGTTGGCTTATGACATGCCGGTTTTTCGCTCAGCGCTTAATGCACTCGCATGTTGTACCTGCTTCAAAGGTACCGACTGGGCTGTTGTGCTATTCTATCAAGGATTTATTTAAAGAAGGAATAACAGGAGAACAAAGATTAGCAAAGGTAACGTTTGCGTTAAACTTGAACAGTTTTTGTGCAAGATACAGAAAATGGCAGATAACGTTTGATGATTATTAAGATCATTTCCCGTATGCATTTAGATAGAATCAAAGTCGTATTTTATTTAAGGGGGGTAGGACGCCCCATTAGTCGTCTCAAACTTTTTGGAAACTAAAGTTAATGCATGGAAATACATGTGTATGAAAAGTCGCATCTTTTTGTTATAAATTAAAACGTTTTCGACACTTCGCACAATATCTTAACTATTTCCCTTCAATTTTGCTCAAGTGCGGCCGAAAAACGGTAGTATTAGTTCAAAGCTTTTCGTAGAAGAATAAAAGAAGCTTATCTGTTCTTCCTTAGTTTTAAAGTTAAGTGAATGAAGTGATAATTTCTTTGTTTAATCTTAGTGACTGTTAAAAATATACGCAATTCGAAGATAAAACCAATGACGTCTTATTAAAGTTTCAAAATTACTGCGGTTAGCGCTTTGCTGTCATTATTCATTTTGCTGTGTTGAAAAGAGCATTTCTTCGAAAACCGCGAATTTTATTGTCCCGATTGAAGTTGTAAAATACAGTTTTTACTAGCTATTGATAATGTTAGCCCGACAATTGCATACATAATTAATAATTTTAAATGGGTATAAATTTAAATGGAGAATTAGTGTGCGAGTTTCTACATAGGAAAGGTAGCACGCCGCAAACAAGTATTTTCATTTATTGATTAATCCTTCATTGATCATCAAAACGTCGCTCATTAGACGAAATTTGAAGTTTTACGCGATACAGCTACCATCTTCAAAGCTATAATAAAATAAGGAATTGTAAAAGGCGCACTAGTTTTTACGTATACTTGAATCCTCTATTTTCTATTCCTGAACAAAATGAAGTGCGCTGCCTTTAATATGAATAATTAGGATTTCAGAGAGAGTGTTCATGTTTCTATGATATTATATATGAGTCGGGCTAGTTAGTAATTGAGATCCTATTTGACCAGACCATATCTAGGATTTCACGTGTTCCGAGAGCGAGCATGTTTGAAGTTAGATAAATATCTCAAGAGTCCTTAGAAAATTGGTCAAATAAGAGTATTTTACGGAGTAGATTTCGGATTTTTATCATTACACTTAATTTTTGGAACTTTGCGAAAAAAACGAAGATTGAATGATTGTGGTAAGACATGCGCGTGGGGGGTTTGGGGTCAAGACCCCAAAAATGCAAAAAAGAAGATTTCTTTGGGAAAACGAGGTAAGATGAAGGTAAAAAACGGATGAAAATTCAAAATTTCCTTTAAAATTGCTTTAAGTTGACAAGAAATTGTGTAAAAACTTAATTTTAACACTATTTTAGCGCTTAAACCAGTTTTTAGAATATTTTGGCCAAAAAGCTCAATTCTTGACTCCCAGACCGGCTGACCCCCCAGATCGGTTAAGCTGTGCATCTATGATTGGGACTGGCCGCGAAGCGCCGAAATCTTTTGTTATGTTCAACCTGTTTAAGTCGAGCCTAGAGAGTCTAATGTGGAGAATGGTTGGAGTTCAGGGAGATGCTAATCTAACATTTCGTCAAGTGCATATCGCAATTTAATGTAGGTAAAAATGATGTAGAAAATACACGAGAATATGAGAAAAAGTTTGCGAAGTGTGGATACAAGCAGCAGTTACGAATAATAATGTCCTAAAAATATAACGTGACATACTTATATGAGACTATGGAACTAAATGGGCACAAAACGGAAAGCTGAGAAAAGATAAGCGTGGTCGATTCGATATTTTTTGTGGTATTCTATTACATGATTCAAAGATTCTGCATACATGACCTAAGGTGATTTCCTGGAATTCCAGAATTCTATGACGAAGTTAAATGTACATGTTACTAAAATTCGGGATTTGACACTTCTAAAATTATGGGTTTGCATGACACAAGTGCACAGGCATTAAATTCCTAAGATATTATGTTTGGTGCATCGAACGTATATATGTATGAAGATATAAGGAAAAAGATATCAGAAATAATAACTTTTTTGGTATCCTTGTCTTTTTGAATGCGGACAAGGTTTGACACTATGAACTTAGTGTATACGCATTTCACTTATTTTACTTTGTGTCTTTAGGGATGGATAAAAAGTGTGCGGAAGCAGAAGAAACTGACTTTCTTTACATTGATCGATGGTGGAGTATTAGATTTACAAATTGTCAACGCTTGTGAATCGAATGAGTACGAATGCTTGTTTTAGAAGCATTCCGTAATATTTTATTCTCGAAATATTGAGTTTTTTCACGTTTTGTGCAGTCTTTTTTAATTTAGAAGTATAGCATTAGCTGATATCAACATGTTGCAGGAGTAGTTATTGCTTAATTTAGTACTTGCTAAATTACACTCGAAATATGCAACATTTTTGCTTGTGCATGAATCACAGAATTTTATCCTTTCTGTCAATGCAAACTTCATTAATCAAACAAAATTCAATTTACTTACATCTTTCAGCTTCCTTTAATCGAAGAGAAATTTAATTGACCAAAGAATCTTTGAGAATTGCTATTAATTGACATGTTTGTCGAAATGCTGTCTTACTGCCATCTAGTTTGTAAAACTTCCTTAGCGCTCTGCTCTTTTAAGTGTCGTTTTTAGTAGGTAATTGTCTAAAATAATCAAAGACTTGCAAGGAAGTCACGTGGAATTGAATTGAATTTAATTAGATGGACATCCTTAATAAAATTGTCTTATAGTGTTGTGCTAATGCTTTTGTTAGTGCTTTCTGTCTGAAGTGAATATGTTAGTCTTATTCCTTATACCTGCATTGAATGCTCATATTAAATATCCAGAAAAAATCCAATCAAAAAATTTCAAGCAGAAATCAGCAATTCCTGTATCAAAGTATGAGTGCCATTTAATAATTTTATGAAAACTTTCGGGACTTTCTAATCTTCATGCAATTCTCATGAATGACGCTTCTTTTCAATTCGATTTTATTTACTGTCTCCATTAGTGTTTAGTAAGTTCGAAAATAAATTATTTCTTCATTAGAATTTACTTATAATAAGTTTCATTCAGTTTTTGCCTCCCTTGTTTACCAATGATTAGTTATTTCAATTTTGTTCATAATTTTATATTTATAGACACGTCAAAGTCGGATCGGCCGTCCAGGCTTTGGGTACTCTAAAAAATAGCGAAGGAAAGAGTCAGAAATACGATTTCATTTTGGATGACTGGAAATACGTTAGCAATCCTATTTTTACCGAGGTTATCAAGGACATTTTTTCACTCATTACTAGACGTGCACAGCTCAGGAATTCTGGAGGGAGGGGGTGAAATTTTAAAGTTCCTTTTTGTTCTCGAAACTGGCGGATACGCGTCGAAAACATCGTTTTTCGGCGTTTCTGACGATGCTCTACCCTTCTAGAGCATTGAAAAAACATAAAAATTTTCGAAAACAAAATTCGACTAAATTGAAGAAAATATAGTCAGAAAATGACTATATGGCACGAAGCGCCGAAAATTTTACACTTTTGAACAGGGGCGGATTTAAGGGGGCGGCGGGGGCGGCCATCCATTGGCCAAAAATATTTTTTGAGATAAAGAATGGATATGCATTCGCAATAATTTTTGGCCGTCAATTTTTGGCGTCGTTTTTGACCATAATTTCTCGAATTTTTCCGGCGCTACGCGCCGGATGATACCTATTACTGACAGTTATTTACTTTCTTGGCAACCTGAAAGAACGTTTTTTTGTATTCGGCAAAGATTTTACCCGATAAACAAAGACTTTTCGGGACCGTCTTTGTACATGTAAAAAGATTTTTGGGAAGACAAAAACTGAAAGAAGGTCTGAAATTCGCAAAAATTTTCGGCGCTTCGCGCCGAAATGAGTAATTGTGTGCCCTATATATCTTTTTAAATAGCATAAATCACAGTTTGAAAGGAAAAATGACGAATTTTTCGGCGCTTCGCGCCATTTTAAGACGATTCTTAATGATGTTTGCCCTCGTAAACCCTGGAATTAGCTAAAATACACTACCAAAGGTCGAACAACTCTGTTTTTATCACACTAAAGTCGCTACCGTACTATCTCATAGTACCCAAAAATTTGTGTGTACAAAATGTACAAAGACTTTTAGGGACCATCTTTGTACATTTACAAACGGACCCATGTACAAAGAAAAACTGCCTGGAAACAATTTTGAGTTCATGTAGGTTTCAAAACAATTTTAACAGCAGGAACAGCTATTTTTGCATAGTTTTCTTCTATTTTCAATTTTCGATGTTTCGCATCAAATGCTATAAATAGAGGAAATCAAGCAGTAAATCATGCTTCTAGACGTCTATCCGCTTTAATTTCACAAATTTTTTCGGCGCTTCGCGTCAGATTTTTGTTGAAGTCAAAGAAATTTAATGATTTTCTCGCACGAAATTGCCGAAAATTGCTGTTGAACAAACAGATTTTCTAGAAACTTAAGAAAAATCGCGGATTCTGGGGGTAAACTTTTCTGAGGGCTGAAATCCCCCCAAACCGTCCTCCAAGATCATGTATGCTGATTATAATTAAATTCAACGTGTGATTGTCATTTTGCAAGGAGCCGAATAGTAACATAATCGAAGGTGCGCACGCTGGTTGTAAAATTTTATGTGTGCATGTCTTGGAGCATGTATGCTTATGCAAAGACCGTATGCTACAATATGGTAGGATTGAAAGGATTAACGAAATGACTGGAAATTTAATACGCTGGTCCGGTTTCCATGTACGCACTTGTGTGAAATTCCGAGTATTAGCATAACAATTATGTTAAGGAGCAAGAAATGCCCAATTTTCTTTAAAAAGATTATATTTAGGTCTACATATTTTTGATTGATCATTGATGAAGAAGCTACCATATGAATCGCAAAATTAAGAAAATAACGAACGAGGAGCTTTCTTCGTAACCTTTCCTATAACTTTGCGTCCGCATTTTAATGATAAGGTTATGCAATCGATAAAAAAGCAAATCACTTATTTTAAC